>PVKE010005264.1:0-59936 GCA_004027555.1 Craseonycteris thonglongyai
CTGCCTGCTACAATTTGTACCTTAGAGTTGTCACTGGGAGGAGGCTGCAAAGCCAGGGACCAAGTGTGCCATCCTTTGCATTGAGATGTTGTCAGGTATCTAGTTCTTGTGATGGACAATAACAAGTGTCAGTGAGGATGTATAGAAATTAGAACCCCAGACAGTGCTGGGGTATTGTAAAATGGGCCAGCCACTTTTTAAAATGGTTTGGTAGCTCTTCAAAATGTTCGACATAGGGTTACCATATGACCCAATAATTTCACTCCTAGGTATATATGTCCAAGGGAATTGAAAACAAAGGTATATATGTTTAGAGGGTAATAACTGGGAGTAATAAAGTAAAAAAATTCTTAATTTTTTTCTGGAAAGAACATAAAAGTCCCAATGAATAGTAGTCTTGATAAGTCAAGAAATAGTGCTGTCATTTCTAAGTTAATTACTAAAAGAACATTAGTGTATAACTTCTACATTAATAGAGGGAAAATACTGGCATAATATACAATATTAATTTTATTGTTTATATTTATAATATAATATTAATTTAATGTGTTTAATCTGACATTAATGTATTATTAATATACATAAAATTATGTAACAATTATAAAGCAATCCAAAGGAAGAGAAGAAAGGAAAACAAAAAAGGACAGGCAGAACAAACAAAAAAAGATTATTAAAATGACAGATTTAAATCCAAATGTATCAATAATTATGTTAAATGTAAATAGAGTTAATGTTATTAATCTGATGATATTATATGATTGGATTTTAAAAATCTCAGATGTATGTGTTTACAAGAGACATTAAAACATAAGGATACAAAAAGTATGAAAAAACAGAAGAAGATACTTCATGTATACACTGAATCAAAGCAAGCTGATTATTATATTAAATTAGACCATATATGCTCCAAAACAGAAAGCAACATTAGAGATAAAGCTGAACATTTCATAAATGTTCATTCAGGTTCAATTCACCAGGAGAACATGAGAATTCTATTATGTTTTATGCACTTATTAATATAGTCTCAAAATTTATGAAGAAAAATTGACAAAAATACAAGGGGTGTCTGGAAAGTATGCAGCCGTGTAAATAAGAAAAATAGAGGCATGTATGGCTAGATTTTTTTCCTGACAGCCTCTGTAGACAAACTGATCTCTCTCACTAACCAATAGTTTAAAGATATAAAAAATTTAATAAGAACATGAAGATTTTAAAAAGAATATAGAGGAGTTGAATAACATGCTTAGAAAACTTAGAACAATGCATGCAACCACTACACTTACACAGAACATTTAGAAAACTTAATTTTATATGAGCCATAAATTTCAGAGAAGTTAATTCTTATAGATTTTGTGGCCACAATACAATTAACATAAAAATGAATAATAAAATGAAAACTAGAAATTCCCCCCCCTTTTTTTCTGACATTAGAAATAATAGAGACTAAATCACAAAGTAATTGGAAGCTATTGTAAACTGAATAATCAAAAATTGAAGGGTTAGAGTATTTGAGATCTTGCTCCTCAGCATATGTCATTAGTTTGGCTCACACAAACTCTTGTAAAAAAAAAAAGTTTTGTGTTTTTTTAATAGATTCAGCTAAAACTATGGGCGTTCCCAGGTCAGTACTGCCAGTCCCCACATTGCTCTCCTGGGCCAGGTGAGGGACCAGAAAGGAATGCATAAATCTTCCTGCCTCTTGAAACCCAGGTCTGAAATGGAGCAAGGATACAGTCTCTGGGGCTATCTGAGAAAGAACATGGAGACAAGGCCTTACTCTGAGCAGAGGAAGTTGTGGAAAGAGGATATTAGAAGTGGTCCGGAGGGTTTTCACAGATGTTGCAAAAGGAATTGAACCACTCAGCCATGATATGTCCACTTCCCCTTGGTTGTGCCAATACTGCGGGTTTTCTCATTTGTGGGTTTTTATTCTTGGGAGAGGGGACAATGGTCACTCCTTGTGCACTCCTTATGCCTGTAACTTTCACTTCTTTTGTTAAAGAGGCTGAAGCACATATTCAGTCAGTCCTTTGAAGGCATCCTGCAGGGCACATCCCGCTAGCTGCGGGGGTCCTGTGCCCGTGGAGCTTCTAAGCACCACCGCGGAACGGGACGTTTAAAATAGCTGTGCCCTCTCTGAGGCTCGAACTCTGGACCTTCAGATTGTGAGACTGCCGCGCTGCCCACTGCACCAAGAGGGCCACTGGAAAACAATTTCTTGTCACTGCAGGGAAAATGTCTGCAGCCCCTTCCTCAGGTCCAGCTGACCTCCGGGGTGTCAGTCTCTTGGTGGAGACCTGGCCACCGGCCTGTGCAGACACGTGGTGACATCTGGGGGCAAGGTGGGTCGCTCTTCCGGGAGAGGGGTGGTCTCGGTGGAGGGAACATGCCCTGCGTCGCGGCCGCCCCATGCAGACCCGGACCTGAGCCACTGCGCATCCCGGGACCCCTGTGGTTTGGACGAGTTAGCCGGAGGAGAAGCAGGACAGGCAACCGCGAGGGCCCAGCAGGGGCACAGGCCCCGAGGGGTGACCTGGCCGATGCGCCCGGCTTCAGCGTGGGGACCCGAACGTGAGGCCGGAGGGGGCCGGCGTGCGGCCATCGGTCTTAACCGTTGTTTGAACAGGCAGGAGATGAGCTCAGGCTCGTGTTGCTGACAAAAGCCCCTCACCCCGAGGAAGGCTGAAGGAGGTGGCACTGGCTGCGCGAGGCGTCAGGGGCGCCCCTGAACAAGGGTTAGTAGTAGTAAGGTGACCAACCGTCCTCCTTTTAGAAGTTCTGACCTCCCTCAGAAAGTGTCCTCCTAGATGTCCTCCTTTTTGATATGTAATACTAGATGTCCTCCTTTTTTTTTTTTTTTTGGTTCTGCAATCGACTTTTTGTTGTTGTTGTTGTTAAATTTTTTGGGGTGACATTGATTGGTAACAATTAGATAGTTTCTGGATGTACAAGTCCACACCACATCACCTGTGCTTCGCATTATGTGCTCACCACCCAGAATCAGCTGTCCTCCTTTTCACTGGAAAATAGTTGGTCACCTTAGTAGTAGGTATCGGGGGAAGCAGGATGAACAGAAGAGATGAGTGGAGTTTGGGGTGTGAAATCTCCAGGCCCTGCCCTGGATTGGAAGCAGGGTGAGGTTGGAGAAGGGAAAGAAGATTCCCGAAGACTTGTGGATGTGAATTCAGTAGAAAAATGGAGGGAAGAAACTATGGTTACCTTGGCTCTACCAGCTTGTTTGTTTATTAAACCTTGTTGTTGTTTTTTGTTGGTTTTTTTTAGATTTATTTTTACTGTTTTTGACAGAGAGAGAGAGAGACGGAGAGACAAAGAGAAGGGGGAGGGCCCAGAGCAGTCCCCATGGTTGTATGTCATCAGTTTTTGACAGGAGTTTTATTCTACACAGGTGGACAGGGGAGGGGCCGCAGGGCAGGAACCGGGAGAGGGCCTCCCACATGGGAGGCATGCCCCACAAGCTGGGGGCCAAACCGGGGGCCACACCCCAGTTCAGCATGAGGGTCCGCACAGGCCGGGGCCGGGATTTGATCCTTGGTCCCCAGGGCTGCAAAGGGAGCACTTAACCCACTGAGCCATCCCAGCTTCCCCTGTCTTTGAATTTTCTGATCCTTAAATTGGGAAATGAATAAAACCTATCTGAAAGCATTATATAGGATTAAATGAGCTCATATAAAGTGCTTTAATATATACATAGTACTCAACAACTGCAACCATTAATTAGGGGGTAAGAAGAGTAAGAAGAGATTGAAAGAGCAACTCAGGGGCTGCAGAGGATTCCAAGATGGGCAAAGTCATTGAAGCCCTCCCTGGAAAAGCAGGTTTTAAGAAACAGAATGGAGTCGCTGTGATCATGGAGCACCAGCTAGATGCCAGGTATGAAACGTGTTATCACAGACAGTTCTCGCTGTAATCTTATGCGGAAGTTTCTGCTCTATGATGTAACAAGCTCAGGGTCACAAGAGCATGACTTTTACATTTCCTGTTTTCATCTGGACCTTGAGTGTTAAATGGCCCTTGGGCTAAAGGGTGGCCTCCCATGGAGATGGACACCTTCCAAGGGCCAAGGCTCTGCCAAATGCCGGTGACTTCGGGATGCACAAGCCTTGTGCCATGTCCTTAGAGAGCTCCCAGCCTGGTTCCTGTAGCCCCTTCTTTCATTGTACCATGTCCAACACACCCAGAAGGTCTTTTCAAGGCCAGTTCTCCCCACCTGGCTTGAGCATCTTCCATGGTTTCCTGTGGCCTCCAGCCCCGGATTGAATCAGCTCTACCCAGCAGTCCTCTGCCTGCTTTCAGGGCCTTTCTGTGCTCTGAGGTGCCATCGCAACGCAAGTTTCTCTCACTGATGCCCAACCTTTACAGGTGCCCTGGTCACTCTGATCCCTTTACTGCCCTGTTAATAACCTTTATTCATCTTGGTCCTGTGGCCTGAATTACTGCCCCTTTCTCCCCCAGCCACTGAAACCTTACCCTTCTGGCTCACAAACCCAGCTTGCAGGAAGTCTTTCTGGCTACATGATCTTTCTCCTTTCTCTGTTTTCCTAAATTTAGAGATATCCCAAGGTGAGAGGTTGTACTTGGCTGATATCATGTGTATTTCCTGAGTTATATATGAGGATGGAAGCAGCCATTTCTAGGATCTCACAGTCCACATAGCTGAGAGCTATAAGGAAGTTCCCAAACCCACCAAATTCCTTCCACCATTGCTGTCTGGCCCAGCTCTGGGCTGGAGGAGCAGGAGCACTTGGCTGGGATGAGGTCTGTGCAGTTCCAACCAATGCATCGCCAGTGACCTTGACTGAGCAAATAGATTCTTCCCTCTGGGATTCAATCTCTGCATCTATAAACTGTACATACGGAATTGGACTAGAAACCCTTCCAAGGGCTCTTCTGGTTACTAGGGCCAGCATTCCTCAAACTTTTAATCTGCACGTGAATGCCCCGGAGATACTGTGAAAATGCAGATTCTGATTCAATAGGTGTGGGTGGGTCCTGTGATTTTGCAATCCCCAGGAGCTCCAGGTGAGGTTGATGCGGGTGGCCTGTGAACCGCACTTTGAATTGCAGAGGTCTCCACCCTAACTGAAAAGCAGAATTGTCTGAGAGGTTGCTCCTCCTTCTCCTCCTCCTCTACCTCTTTCCCTTTCTTAAAAATTAAAGTTCCCTAGGGGAGACTAAAAAACTTGATGCTAGGATTGCACCCCAGGCCAATTAAATCAGAATTTATGGAATTGGGAACTTGACATCAAGGTTTAAAACTCTCCAGGTGCATCCAAGGCTGGGAACCACTGCTCTACCTTGTGGGTAGAGACAAGTTACGTAGCTGTTTTCAGTTAAAACTTTCATCTGCTGCTGCCCCCTGGTGTTCATCTTGTTCCCTCACATTCAGATTTCAAACTCAAGCTGATTTCCCAGATAGGAATATCAGAAAAATAAAATAATGCTGCGCCCCAAGGTGAGCTGGCTTCCCTGTACCCCTAGGACCCACTCTGCCACAAGTGGGCTCCTTCCTTGCCCTGATGCTGGAGAGAATTCCTTAAGCAAAGGTCTCAGTTCTAGAGTCCTGGGGGCGGCCTGAAAGAGTTGGAAAACTCCAGGTTGGCCCTGGAGCAGGGACGGTCTGGGAAAGCTGGGAGGCTTGGAAGAGCAAATGAGACAGTGAGCCTGAGGCAGGTGCTTGAGTCCTAGCAGCAGTGCTAGCTGCAGCTGGATGGGGTCTGCATTTCAATTCCCAGTGTTGTCCTAGGGGGATCTTCAGAAGGCCTTGGAGGGTCCATCCCAGCTCAACTGGAACCATGTATTTGCCATCACTCACTTGGGCAGGAGGAATTTTTCCCAGAAGAAACGAGGGCAAGGGAGGCAGTGCCCCCAGCAGGAGGGGTCCTGGGGCAGAACTCATGGATCCATACAGGAATGGTGGTTCCAGGGCTTCCCCTCCCCTCCTTGGCTGGCATGCAGGTTGAGTACAGCTAGCTGCTGTAGAGAGACTAGGGCAACCTTTGTCCTGAGAATCTTGATAAGCACACTTTTTATGATATTCTTTTCCTGAATCCAACTTTGAGTGGCTCCCAGCTGCCTACTGGGAAATATTCCTCCATGCTCTGTCCTACAGACTGGTCCTGAGCCTTCCTGCTCCAAGCCTGTCCATCCCACAAATGCAAATCCTGTCCCTATTGCCCATGGGTTTGTATTCCTTCTTCTCTGCCTCCTTGTATTGCAACAGCCCAGAGTGAATGCGTTCCTGTCTCTGAGCTTGCAGGGAATTTCTCTCGGCATGACTACTTTGCACCTTTTCTCCTTACCTAGGACATTTTATCTTTCTTAGGAGCCAAGGATGGTTTAGACTTTGCTGAGTCCCCCACATAAGAAACACTTCCTACATACTGAGTTCTCAAGTGTCCAGACTGTGGACAGGCTTGTGCAGGATTCAGGAAACCAAGTGTTCGTTGTCAGGGTCAAGGTATGAAGAAGGCTAGGAGAGTCACAGTAAGACAGGATAATTAGTAGAACCTAGGCAGTTGAGGAGGGGGCACATCAATGTCAGTAGTCATGACACCCAGGCCTTGGAATGTAGCACAGAGATAGGATGGTTGGGTGGCAGGGCCACGGGAGAAGATAATGCCAGGACGCATTGTCCATGGCCCTTCCAGTAAGATCAGT
Source organism: Craseonycteris thonglongyai (assembly GCA_004027555.1). Lineage (NCBI taxonomy): Eukaryota > Metazoa > Chordata > Mammalia > Chiroptera > Craseonycteridae > Craseonycteris > Craseonycteris thonglongyai. Next base: position 6,679 of record PVKE010005264.1, read on the forward strand.
TTAGGATACAAGATAAGACGTCACCTGGCTCAGTCTGAACTATGTGACAAACCGGGTGCAACACCTAACAAGTTAAAAATTAACCATAGGCACAGAACAATAGCTTCAAGGCATGTAGAAGGTATATGGGAAAAGCCCCCAAGTGTAGAACTAGGCATTTCATTTTCGGGTGTGCCTCTTGTCAGAGAGCTTTCCTTCTTTCAGTGGGTATTCCACTTTCGGGTGTCCCCTCTCATTTTGAGAGCTTTTACTCCTTTCCTTTCTTAATAAACTTTGCTGTTTCCCCTTTCCTGTGGAGTCTGCGCGCTCATTCTTTGAGTTTGTGAGACCATGAACGTCGGACGCCACCGTTCATAACTGTTCCTACATCAACAGGAATCCCACTAGCCATGGCCCTGGCCAGAGAGGGGAGCTGCAGCCAGGATATGTGGGTAGATTTTTAGGGTAGACAACCACTGTGACCTATAGTGAGTTAGGAGGGAGGGAGGGAGGGGTGGACAGATGGAGGAAGAGGGAGCAGCTAGGACAAGGGATAAATAATGAGGGGCATTGGCTGTGTCTTCCCTCCCCCCAAATGCTTTTCCCCTCTCTCCACATCTGTGTACCTCTGTTTCCTCTTCAGAGCTCCCCATGTCTGCCATTAGAACCCCTCTGAACCATTTCCTTGATGCTTGCTTCCCTAAGCTGCTACCCTTGCTCTATCAAATCTTTGCCTCACTCTAGGCTTCTTTGGTTGTGTCCTCGCTCAAGAAACTCCATGGGGCCTGGAACAGTGTCTTGTCATTTTTGTTCCCCATCAATAGATGATACTAAGTGGACAAATATAGGGATGCATCACGAGAGGAAAGAAAAAGTGGCTTGTACGTGGTGGGCATGATTTTCCCATCCACGGGGACCCTGGGTTTCCCCAGGGGTGGTCTAGAGTGAGAGGAGAAACTTCCCAGGAGGTATATGCCCTGAACTCAGCTTTCCTTGGCAGGGACCACAAGAAATCTAAGAAGTCGACCTAAGGTTTGGGTCCTTAGCAGTTAGCAGGGTATGCTCTGGCCCCACCTAGATTCCCACCTGTGGCGTGTTAGTCCTCTGTCTTGACCAGAAATGCTGACCCCAGTGGCAAGATGCCCTCAAGTGGAGTTGCAGCAGCTTAGAACCTAGGGCAGCTGGTGGGCTCCTCTCTGGGCAAGGTGCAGGGGTGAGGTGGGTGAGAGTCGGAGGGGAGAAGACACCCATTTTCACAGCCTGCTCTCTGTGGGGTGAGGAGTAAGAAAGTTTTTATGATGCCACCAGTTCACAAGTGCATCTCGACTCTGGGCCAAGACTGCGGGTCTGGTCCCTATCTCACCACTGACTATGTGATCTTAAGACTCTCACTTTCCCTCTGTGCTCCTGTTTCTCTTCCACCAAATGGCAGGGTTCATCCCTTCCAGCCTGTTCTAGGATGAGGAGCATGCTCCAAATCATCCCAGGCTGTGGTGCTGTCGTATAGACTGTCCATGCTTTATGCCTTGCTGGTGGCCCTTAGTGGACCAGAGTCATGGAAATTTACCTTTTCCTGTTGCAGGACCTGCTCCTGAGCAGGGCATTCTCCACCCCCTTCCCCAAAGCCACCCACACACAACTGGGGGGATGAAATAGTTAAGGAAAGGAGATGGGGCTCCTTAGGAGATGAGCCCAGAGAGGGTCCAAAAGAGGGCAGTTTGATGCCTTTTCTGGAAGTTGTCAAAATGCACCAGACAGTGTGGCACGTTGATACTGGTGCCTGAGCATCCTTCCTCAGCAAGAAGAATCCAGAGAAGGGGTGCTCTGATGACTTAGTGCTTGTCACAGAGTGGGGCCGATGACAAAGGCACAGCAGGTGGAGTGACAGGGAGCTTAGCTTTAAAATCATGCTTACTCATTAAAAACAAAAACAAAACGTCTGGTACACATATGGCAAATGGGTAACATCTGTTCAACCTGGTTGGCTGTTTTCTGAAACAAAATTTAGATTTGCAAACTATAAGAAAATGTCTCTATGCATGGTTTGCTTTTTTGTTGTTGTTGCTTACTTTTAACAATGTTTAACAATCTCATTTGTATTCATTTTTTTAATGCACTTTCTTAATTGTCACAGGGCTCCAGGATGTGAAGGTGCCATGCTGGGTGGTTTTCAACAGGAACCTGGTGATCAGACTAAAGGGTGACCACCAGGAAATGAGGTCAGAGGATGTGCCCCAGGATAGTCCCCAGCCAGAGGAGGAGAGTAAGTTGGCTCCTGCATGACCGCTGGCCAGCCTGGACCACAATCAGAGACTGGGGGAACTGAGGAGAGGTTTCGTGGAGGAAAAGTAAGGGAACCCCAGGGCCTCGGCGTGACTCATGAGTTTCTGGATATTGGCTGACCGAAGGCCTCCCAAGAACACAGAGAGGGTGGGGCCTGGCGGGCCGGCTGAGGGGGCTGGTTGGATGCACAGGTGATGGGCCCTGGGGCTGACGTGCTCACACTTCGGATCAGCTGCTGGTGTGGCTGCTCATGTTCACAGGTGAATGTGGCTGGAGATGAAAAGGAGCCGATGGAGACCATGAAGCTTCCCGCCTGGAGCCCACCAGAGGGGGAGGGTCAGGGCAGGGTCCTTCCCCCTGCACCTGTGGAGCCTGAGGAGGAAGTGGCCTCTGCTCCATGCCAGGTGTCCAGAGAGCTGCTGTCTCTGGTGAGGGCAGGCGACAGGGCTGGCCATCCACCTCTGCTGACTGCATCTTCAGAACCGGGGGGCGGCCACACAGGAGAGTGAGACCCTAATGGGAAACTAGACTGGGACCGGAGCATCCGCCAGCTGCCTCTTGACCTGCAGTGCCTGCATCTCTGCCCCTCGCTGACTGTGTCATCTTGGAAAAGTTATCTGTCCCTCAGTCTCCTCTGTCACATGGTGATCCTAAACAGTCCTGAACTGACTGCATGGCTGTGAGGTTTAAATAAGGTAATATGTGCCAGAGGTTCTTTTGAGAGGGGTTTCTTATATTTAGAAGGATTTAAAAAATGGGAGTACTTCCTAAAAAGAGTACATGACCTCAATATCCTTGGGTGCCTGGCATTGGGGAGTGTTCATGAATGGGCATCAGGAATCAATGACCCACCTCCCTGCCCCAAACTGCAAAACTTTGTATTTGTGTGTGTGCAAATACTTTTTTCTTCTATGGAAGAGCCTACAGACTAACTGGGATGTTCAGGGGTCATGACTCAACATTGGATGCCTAGGGGGTTTCAAATGCCTTTATTCTAGACCAGAGGTTCTTAGCCTCAGCACTGTTTATGTTTAGAGTCCACATAATTCTTTGCCATGGGGGCCGCCTATGTATTGTAGGATAATTAGAAGCATCCCTGGCCTCTCCCCATGAGATGCCAGTAACATCCCCTCCAAGTTGTGACAATCAAAAATGTGAAATGTCCAGACATTACCAAGTGTCCTTGGGGAGGGGGACAAAGTTGCCATGGCTTTGCAATGTTTCCTCTGTAGTGAGCACTCAGTGTGATAATTCTTACTTGGAAGAGCCAGGGAGGACTGCTGAGGAAGATGATGACTGGGTTCACCCTGAATTGGCCATCTTTATGGGAACCGGATTGGTTCCTCTTTGACACTATGACACAGTGGCTCTTCGGTGCCTGCCTGCAGAAGTACAGGGTTTCATCAAACCATAGGAGAGACCTCAAATGAGCCTGGGATGAGGTCTAGGGTCTTCTTCAGCAGGCACAGACCCCAGTCTAGACTGAGCTCCTCTAGTGAGGGACGAGGAGGACCTTACAGGTTGCTCCTTGTTGATGGTGGAAAGAAACAGTTCAGGCTGTGTCTTTATAGTGGCTGGACAGTTTCCTTAAACCCCAATCTTCAGATTATTGTCTGCATAGACCTTCTTGGGCAAAAGAAAAGTCTTTCTTAGGGAAAGCGCAGATTGTATATTTTTAGTAGGTCTAAGGGGAACTGTATGTAGGTAGATGGACAGGGTGGGGGACACAGGAGGCCCTCCTGGGTGGGGTGATGATTTGTAGGCTGGGCATCTTCAGCTTGGTATGATTATGGAAATCGTGGAAATGACAGATGGCCTGTGATGCCCAGCTCTTTAGAAGAGAAGGGGTTCTTGCATTTATTTGGGGGACCTCAGCTGTACTAGTGATGAGGCAGACACTGCACTTGAGGCCTCAGATGCCCCCTAGGTCTGGGTGTTGGGGCTTTCCATCCAGGCCAGTCTCCTTCAGCAAGAAGAGAAAGACTCCAAAGCTTGGCTTGTTGTTGGTGCTGGAGCAAGAGTTACTCTGGCCACTCTTGGGGCATCTTCCAGGAAGTTTCTTGTGTCTGTTTACTTCTTGGAGCTGTTTTGAGGGACATGGTTTGTGGAGAGTCTCTTTTCTCAGTTTGGCCTAAAACATGTCTTAAGTTGGTAGTTTCCACATTTTTTTGTGTGGCAACATTCCTGTTTAGAATGGCAATGTAAATTTTATGGGGCCTTTCTTGTTCTTCTCATTTTTCCTCCAGGTCTTTGATTCTCTGCTTGCTCATTTTCATTTCCTCAAGCAGCTTCTGCTCCTTCTCCTCCCTGATCAGCTGTCAGTATATCACATGACTTGTTGCTCATGACCTTCATTAAAGCCTGAGTGGCTTTGCCTTCATTTTTCAAGTGAGCACTAACCAAATGTAGGGAGCTCTGCCTCTCTCACTGCCTTACTTACTCTTCCAACACTGGCCCACTGGACACGTATCTTGCTGGGGATTGGAAAGCTGCATCTTTTTCAAACCACTCTTTTCTTCTTGATTTTATGTTGCAGAACCATGACTTGCTGTTGGTGGCCTTCCAAAGGCTTGTGTGATGTTCCTCTTTATGTTTCGGTGGAGCATGGTTGGTACATTTTCCATGTTTTTCCTGCTATGGCAGGAGATAATGATGCCTCCTCTCTCCATTTGGAAGAGGAGGAGGCTGCCTTTTTCAAACCATTGTTGACAGTTTTTTATTCTGGGCTCATAATGATTTGACTTGTTAGACTTTGTATTTTTTTCTCATCCTGGGATTCAACTGCTTTCCAGCTTGTGGCTCACTGAATGCTAGAGTGGGATGGAGTGAGCCATGGTACAGTGTACAAGGAAATTGGGGTATTGACCCACTGACCTCAGTCTCTCCTTAGTTAAAGTATACTCGGTGGCTGTTAACTCTCCAGAACTTGTGGCCTTCCTGCCCTTTTGCACCCATTTCTTTTCCCCTTTATATTTTGCCTGTGGCTCTTCAGCTCCTTGCTAAGTAACTCAGTTGTGTCACCTTCTTAGCCCTTGATGAAATATCCTGTCTTCTAAGGAGTGTTTCCAGACTTGAGTGTTTTTCATGAAACTGGAGGCCAAGAAAAGTGACACTGGAAAGGGGGTGCTGAGAAGAAACTTCCCCTCCTTTAGGACTTACTGAGGCCACCATTGGGGTGACATGAAGAATCTCTTCTCTTGGCTGTGACTCTGGGGGACAGATGCCACCCCCCCCCCCCTTGGGCTCCTCCTTTCTGCAAGTTGACAGTATTCCTCAGGGGACATACTGCCCTGTCCATACCCGCCTTGGAGTGCCAGCTTTGTGATTTAAGACTTAGTTTTGTGGTCAAAACTTTACTTTGGTTTTTGAAATTAACATTCAGAAACCTTGCTATTCCTTAACCTTTAAGTACGTTGCAATTCTGTTGTAACAGATTTTCCAGATTCCTCTTAAGGGGAGTTGGTGAGTTTCCGATCCCGTTGGGAACAGTTAGTGATGAAAGCCCATCCTCTGCTCACGACAAGCTAATGGGTCACAGGCTGGTGGCACAGACCTTGGCAGGTCCTGTTGTGCCCTGGGCTGGTGATTGAGAAGCTCCTTTTCCTCTCCATGTTCCAGAGGGGAAGGCCTGGCTTCAGGGGGCATGCGACCTGCACGGTCACACAGGGTCCTGCACTTGGTTTAATGCTTTGTTATCATCATCTTGAAAATCTTAATTTTTTTGAAGAAGGAGGCCCTGCATTTACCTTTAGCACTGGGTCCTACAAATCCTTTAGCTTGTTAGTCCTGGAGAGGGGCAGTTACAGACTAGAGTGTGTCCCTGATATGGGGGAAAGAAGGATGGCTCACTGGAGAAAGGGTTGTGAAAAAAGGCTGGGGTTCCAGAGAGAGAGAATGGAAGGTGGGTACAGAAGGGAAGGGAAGGGGCCATCTTAAAATCAATGAGATGAATAGGATGAGAGATGAGGCATTTTGTGTGGGATTCAGGAAGGCAAGATAATTTGTGATAGGGTGTGATAATTGGCCCCCTGGAATGATGTGCCGCCTCATCAGCCTCATCAGACTGGGAGCCCCATGCAGGCAGGGGTGGGTATGCTTTGGTTCTTCACTATCTAACCCCCCATTGTGAGTGTAGCAAGCCTGGAGGTCATGCTCCAAATAATAGTTGTCAAATAGTGACAAACTTCATAAGGGAAAAGCAAGGTCTGTGCCACCAAGTGGAGTGACGGAGGAATGTACTTTCTCTGACAAGTCTCAAGTTCCTGGTCAGGGCGCTGGTTAAGCTGTGGTGTTGATCACTGATATTTCTATTGCTGGTTTAATTGTGATGGAGCACGTGCCCTTTGGTACTATCCATGGGACTTGAGCCCATAGCTCTGACCATGGATCACTCAGTGCCTTTTGAAGAACTTTCTTCTCTCAGCTTCTGGCCCTCCAGTTTGGACTATTTGTGTCTCTGCTAGGTCGTCCCCCCCCCCCCCCAACCAAGAGTAAAAGGGTTCTCCCAACTCATGCACTTACCAGGATGACAGATGGCGTGGTTGGTACTTCCAAACACTTCTGTCATTTTCTACCTATTTCCGCATAAGGTATGATGCTTCCCACCTGGCTAGCACTCCCCCTACCCTTATCTCCACAACTGAGCAAACAAACCCTTTGGTCAATGTGGGTGGTCTGTACATAGTAAATATGCTTGCACTGCCTCTGTGCTATCTACCCAGCTCTCACCCACTTCTCTGTCCGGGAGCTGCTCCCTCTGAGGCTGGCTCTCCACTACTCCTCACCATAAATGGATCTACGGGAGAAAATCTTTTAAGATGACACGTCTTCGGGGAGACAATGATTCTGGGAACCCAGGAAAGGGTTTCTCTATGGTGTCAGCTCTGTTCTGGGCAGCTGCTGCTGGGTTGGGGAGCCAATGGGTATTTTTCTTTGGAGGAGGTAGTGGAACCCTTACGTCAGATGATAATCTGCCACAAACTGACACTCCTCACTTTGCGGCGGATTATCAATGGTCTGTGCAAGATCCTTCTCTTGTTTTGGTGCCTATGAGTGTTAAGCAACCATTTTGAAATGCTCAGTGGGGTTTGGTTTTGTTTTTTAATGTTCTGACAAAGTGTTGCTGTCTAGGTGTAAGCACTTTTTAATTCACAGAGATGGTATTGTTATGCCATTTCTTACTCTGTTCCTTTCTCACTCAACACCATGTTTTAAGATGTGATTCCCCCCCTACATTCTTAAAACTTATTGAGGTCACCCAAAAAGCTTTTGTTTATGTGGGTTAAGACTATCGATATTTACTGCATTAGAAATTGAAATGGAGACATTTAAAATATACTTATTGATTCTTTGGAACATAGTAATGATGAATACATTTCATGTTAACATAAATAACATTAGCATTATTATGACACTAATTTTGACCCTGCAGACTCGTGTCCTATAGTGAAGTGTCCATTTGTTCCAGAATGTAAAAGGATGCTATGAAGGACAAATTTTGAAATGTGAATTTTATTTGTATTGTATTTTATAATATCTGTGCCTGGAAAGAATCTATGAAATGTATTATATTTTAGAAATGTTTGCTCAGGTTGATTGACTTTTCTCCCTGGTTTACTGATTACTACCATCGCCTATGATATGGAAGGTTTTTCTTGATGGCAGAGATTCTGTGTCTTACCAGAAAACCCTTTGACACTTTATGTTAAATTTGTCATGTCCTAAAATAGATTATTTTAAAGCACAAAGAATAAAAATTCCTTCTTTAGGAACAAGCTATGTGTATACTTCTCTGTTTACTTATATATTTCACAATCCAAGCCTGTCTAGGTTTTTTAAAATAAAATTAAGATATTATTTACCTTTCTAGAGAATATCTGTCAATGATTTTTAGCATATTATTTGGTTGTACAACCACCACCATGATCTAATTCTACCTAATTCCAGTACATTTTCAAAATGAAACCCTGTTCCCATTAGAAGTCACTCCCCAACCTCCAGCTTCTGGCAACCATTAATCTACTTTAAGTCTCAATGGATTTGCCTAGTCTGGACATTTCATATAAACAGAATTACATAATATGTGGGTTTGTTTTGGTCTGGCTTCTTTTACTTAGCATAATGTTTCTGAGGTTCATTCATGCTGTAGCACATGTCAGTGCTTCATTCCATTTTATTTCATTGTGGGAAGCCGGGATGGCTCAGTGGGTTAAGCGCTCACTTTGCAGCCCCGGGGACCAAGGATCGAATCCTGGCCCCAGCCCGTGCAGACCCATATGCTGAACTGGGGAGTGCCCCCAGTCTGGTTCTCACCGGGGTGAGACCCCAGCCCAGTTCCTGCCCTATGTAGCCGCAAGCCCACCTGTGGAATGAAACTATGGGGAAAAACCTATGATGTGCAACTATGGAGACTGTTCTGAGCCCTCCCCCTTCTCTCTGTCTCTGTCTCTGTATCTCTCTCTGTCAAAAACAATAAAAATAAATCTTAATAAAAAAAATTTCATTGTATGAATAGACCACATTTTTATCTGTTCACCAGTTGATAGACATTTGAATTGTTTCCACTTTTTGGCTATTATGATTAATGCTGCTGTGAACATTTGTGTGCCGGTTTTTATGTGGACATGTCTTCAGTACTCATGTCTGTTTACTTTTTATCAATTAAATGGGTGACCATAGATTGTTTGTCAGGCACCCATGACCATATATTAATCAAGTATCCAAATCTCTTCTGACAGTTCTTTAGGTTTTTGCCTTCCCAAATAATTTAATAAATATAGGAAAAGAAAATGGAAGAGAACTTTCAGGATATCTTTTACACTTAAAAAGATCTTTGAGATTTCTTAGAAGAGCCCTGAAAAGTCACAAAGATTTGTTCTTGCACCTTATTAAAAGAGATGCTAGAAATGATTAGGTGTGTTTGGCGTGTTACTGTTGTAAGATTTGCATGGTAAGAGTTGTCAGATCAGAAGACATATTCAACCTTCTTGAGTTTAAGCTTATACAGATGAAATGTTAACAAAATATCTTAGAAATTGATGTTTTATGGGAAGTTCCTGGTGGTTTGTCAGTTGCCCTCCCCCATATGTTTTTAGCCTCAGGGGAAAAGAAGACATAAGACACTCAAAGAAGTCTAATGAAATAGTACTGTTCTGAATCCTGATAAAGTTTACTGTCCTCTATTCTGATGTCATTGGTTAAAGTAACCATAGCTATGAAGTCTCTGTCCGCTCATAGATGTTTTTGTTTACTCTGATGCTTGCCTGAAGTTTCTGCTCTAAGATGCAGGCTGCAGCTTATTATGTCTTCAAAGGACATTCTTGGAGCCTCAGGGCAAATGACTGTACTTCAGACCATCCACTCTTTGTTTTTCTAAACTGGATATGACCTAGACAAATACCTAGGAACATGATTGCTTGACTGGATTGCATGACTATGTTTAGTATTGTATAAAACTGCTAAACTATCTTCCAAAGTATTTGTACCATTCTCTGTTTCCAGCAGAAAGAAATGAGAATTTCTTTTGCTTTGCATGCTCATCAATACTGTTGGTATTTGGTATTGTTCATTTGTTTAAATTTTAGCTTCTAATAGCTATGTAGTGGTATTTCATTGTTGTTTTAAGTCACAGTTTCCTAATTACATATGATGTTGAAAATGATTTCATATATTTGCCATCTGTCTTTTGCCATCCACTCTTTAAAGAGTAGACTTTTGGGTGCAGGCTTCTGAGCTGACTTCACTTAAGCAACTCTCAGACTATACCCTGGACCCGAGTCAGGATGTCCTCTCGGTCAGATGTTTTTGTTTACTCTGATGCTTGCCTGAAGGCTCTGCTCTAAGATGCAGGCTGCAGGTTGTATCTTCAAAGAAGAATGCCATTCTTAGAGCCTTAGGGTAAATGACTGTACTAAGTACTTCAGACCATCCCCTCTTTAAAGAATAGACTCTTGGGTGCAGGCTTCTGAGCTGACATCACTTAAGCAATTCTCAGACCATACCCTGAACCGAGTCAGGATTTCCAGGGATGCTCTTAGTCCAGAAGCAGGTGACCACATGAAAGCAGACTGAAACCCAAGATCCAGTGGAACAAGAGTGCCTGAAGTGAAGTAGGAATTTCCTTGTGGTGGTCTGAACTATCGGTACTGTTGTTTTAATGCTCTATTTTCTGGTTCTGTGAGGAAGCTTTTCTCTTCTTCAGCTTCCTGTAACCCACAACAATTTAGTAACTCTGCTTTTGTAAATGGAAATAAAACTTTTCAAAATGACATTTGGTTTTCATCGGTGTTCAGTAATATCTCATTGTGGTTATAATTTGCATTTCCATAATGGCTAATGATGTCAGTCATCTTTTATGGATTGCCATTCATATATGATCTTCTGTGAAATTTCAGGAGGTAAGATTTTGAAGGACACGTGCACACCATTCATTCCAAGCTTCCCGTTCTACAGATGGGAAACTTGGGACCCAAAAGGGGATGCCTGACCAAGTTTTCCCAGCAGGCTGTGGTCTCAGAATGGAAGCAAAGGACAGGCGTAAGGAGGAGAGAACACCCTGAGCTAGGGTTCTGGGCAGTTTCTAGGACCCGCCCATCTCTTCAGTGTTGTCTCTGCCCCTGCCATAGGATCAGTGTGTGCGGGTCAGCTCCCTGGCCATGGCAGACAGAATTGTCCGCGTGGGGTGTCTACCAGGTTTGGAGGACTCATGCCCCTGCAGTAGGAGGCAGTGTACCAGGTGGACGCCTTATCTGAGGTGTGGCAGAGGTGAGTAGGATCTACCAGATTTGGCACCAACTGAGCCCCTGTGAGTCCTGAGGTGGCCACAGAATGCCCAGAGGGAAGTAGAGGAAGCATCGTGCGCTTCAACTTAACCATAGTACATGTTCTCCCCACAGCTGCTGCTTGGTGCTACTATGTGCCAGGCACTGTGCCAAGTGTGTGCAGCTACGAGCTCAGTCCTCACAAAAGTGCTCTGTGGGAGACATGTTCTTACCCACATTTCACAATGTGACCGGAACACAAATACTAATAGTCAGGACAATGTTTTCACCTGTGTATTCACTTCTTGTGGCTCCTGTAGCCAATTACCACAAACTTGTGACTTAAAACAATGCAGATGTGTTATTTTACAGCTCTGGGGGTCAGAAGTCCAAAATGGGCTAAAAATCAAGGTATCTGCAGACTTGAAGGGAGAATCTGTTTTTCTCCTCTCTCCAGCTTGGCATGCATCTAGGGAGCCGGCCGAGTCTTTCTCAGATTGGGGCATTCTGACTCTGACTTTGGCCCTTCTCTTTCACACCTGATGGCCCTTGCACTTACTTTGGGCCCAGCTGGATAATCCAAACTAACCTCCCTAAAGTCAGCTGATTTGCAACCTTAATTACACTTTGCCAGGTAGGATAACATATTCCCTACACCTGGGGATTAGGGCTCAAACATCTTTGGGAGCATTATTTTGGGGCGTTGAGGGGTACTAGGTGAGAAGGAGGCTTGAAGGAATGGCACTCCTAAGTGTGTGGGTTCAGCAGGTGTGGGCAGAACTATAGGGTGTGAGCACACTGTTCCCTGAGCTGTTGTTCTAGCGGGAAGTGGAGAGCAGGGGGTGGAGGTGGGCAGCCTGAACATATATCAAGTCATAGGATCATAGTGCCATGGTGAAAGTATTTGGGGAAGGGTATGGCGTTCCAGGAGTGAGGGAAAGGAGAGTGGTGGCAGCAGGTTGTAGTTTCATCAGGGTGGGCCTTGCTAAGCAGGGAGGGATTCCTAGAGGAAGAGACAGTCCCTTTGTTATTGCTGCCAAGGAGGTCTGTGGGCCACACATTCAAGGGGTGAGGGGTCAGGGCTATGTCTTTTCAGTGTCACCAGACCTGTCTCTCATGCCTTTGTCTTCTTGTTATCTCCTCATCCAACGTATGGCAGAAAGTAGTTTTTAAGAAAAAATCTTTATTACTAGCACTTTCTTTGGAAAAAGAACTACAGTGGCCCAAACCCTTCAAAGTTCTTCCCAGTGACCTAACATCTGTGGACTTGACCAGCCTACTCTAGGAACATCTCATTTTGGCCTTGAGATGTAGCTATCCCAGCCTATTGAGTAGGGGTTCTGAGTGCTGTGTGCTGCGTTCCTCAGCAGGACCTACATGCAGACTTGATGTCCCTGGGCATTTTCCTCTCTCTCTCTCAAGACTTACTTTGTTTGAGAGGTGAGAGGTGAGAGGTGAGAGAGAGAGAGAGAGAGAGAGAGAGAGAGAGAGAGAGAGAGAGAGAGAGAAGGTGGGAGGGCCCAGAGTAGTCTCCATAGTTGTCGAGTCAGATGGATTTGTGCCCAGTTTTTGGTAATCTTTCCAGAGGGGGTTGTGCAAAGACAGAATGTACCTGGAGATAATCACCTTTATGGCTGAAATCTCTATCTGAACAGGGGCTGCTCTATTCTTAACTTTGGCCTCAGGTCCCAAGCCTGTATTTGGAATGGGAAATTCCACTCAAGGGCATGGAGCTGGGCTGGGATCTTCCTCCTAAGAGCTGTGTTTGGAGCTCACCAGCTCTAAATGCACCTGTGAGTCAGGCAGCTTCAAAATCCAGTGTTCACAGGAAAGAAAGAAGTGGTTACAAAGTATCTCAGATGCAACCCATGTTCCCTGTTGTCTCAGCCCCTGTTCACCTGGCATGGTCTCCAAACACAGGAGAGAGTCAAGACATCACTAACGATGGGAATATGATGGCCATGACATCTTTCTTCTGTGTTTAGAATGAACTAAATGGGCTCATTAAAGATGACCCAGTCTCCTTGAGAGCATGAGTTCCCTTCCCCTCCTGCTGATCAGAAAGCATGCCTGGGAGAAAGGGCAAACCCAGGACTACGAGCTGTAAACGGGTAGAAGACCCAGGTTTGCCCCCTTGTGGATCCCAAATCATGGCAACTGGTCTACTCCATTTTGCCTCAGACACTTTGAAGGGGAGCACAGATAGACCACTGTGTGTCTGGGAGGGCAGGTATGAAATCACATCTGGTGGGTGCTGGCGTAAGACCAGAGATGACAGGGGAGTGTGCTTAATGTATTTCAGGGAGATACCCTGTAGGAAACCTAGGGATGGCAGGGGAATCAGTATTAGGAAGTCAAGTAGGACCTCATGGGAGCTGTTAGATGGCACCCCTTCCCCCTCACTGTCTTATGTTTCTGTTTCTCTCTCTCCCTTGCCCTCTCCCATCCTCCTCCTCCTCTTTTTCCGTGTTTCCCTCTGCATATTTTCCCCACTACTCTCTGACTGGTTCCTTCTGTTCTTTCCAGCATCAGTTCACGCTTGGTTTTTGGATTGCCATGGTGCCACCTCTGACCCCCGCAGAACTATATTACCACTTAGCTTCAAGCTGAGATCTGCCTGAGATCCTGGGAAATTTTACTGGGTCATCTTGGACCTGATGCCCACTCTCGGTCCAGTGGGCTGTGGGCAGGTTGACAGCGGTCAGATAATGGCTCACTGGGCTGCACCATTCTGGCTGTGAACAGGATGGCTTCTCTCAGGAAGGGGTGTGGCTGGGAAAGAAACGAAGCTTATATCTGATCCAGGTATCTCCACCCCTTGGAGGTCCATTGTTCCAGATGGGTTCCTGGATATCAAATAGAGGGCCATCACCAAAGGTAACTAGAGTCAGAAGAACAAGCTGTATTTGAGGAGTTGCATCACCTTGAACAAGTTATGTAATGTCTATGAACTTTAATGTCTTCATCTGAAAATAGGAACTTTTTCATAGGATTGTTGTGGGATTAAATGAGGAAACGTCCAAGTGCATCTTGTAGATAGTTAATAAATGATAGCATTAAAAAACCAGTTATCCCTCTATTCTAGTATCTCAAAGAACTCAGTGGCCCCAAAGGCCCAGCTAGTCCTACACTGAGGGGCATCTGATGAGTTCTTGTAGGGTAAAGTGTACTCTGAGGAGGAGAAGTTAAGTGTGTGATGGTCTAGTATTACTGGTTAGAGGTCTCCCATGCTTGGTGGTGATCACCAAAGTCCTATTGTTGCCGCAGCCCACTGGTGTCCCTACTGTGGAGAACATGGACCCAGTCTGTGGGATTCATGCCCTGGCTCTGGCCCCAACTGGCCATGAGACGTGGGGCTTGTTGTCTTCAGTCTCCTTGACTCTACAGCACAATTCCTGGTGCGTAGGATGTTTTCAATGCACTGGTAACTGCTGTTGTAACCTCAGAAATGTAAAAACAAACACGGAGCAAAGAAGTGACAGGCTGGTGAGATAGGCAGTGAATCTCAAGTGAAAACCCAAAGCCCTGGGGTCCTATACCCCATGCCCTTCCCTACCCACATGAGAATAGATTCTCTGTCTGTCTCTCTCTCTCAAATCAAGTTTATCAACTCAAAGCCCTTATTCTATTTATTTTTATTTGAGTTTGTGCAGAAAAGAGTTAATATAAGCAGGCCCAAACTACTGTCGTTTGAGAAGCTCAGAAGGCCTCCTTGCAAGGTTGGCTCTTGATTGGCATCTGGGAACTTGGATGGGTTCTTTCCCTCCTACCTGAAAAGAGTGGCTCACTGTGTTGACACAATTTGTGCAAACAATCTGATTTATCCTGAACACTTGCTTTCAGAGAATAGGCTCTCTCTTTGTCAAGAGATGCTCCCTGCAGAGAGGAGTTGACCACTCGACTGGAACCAGAATGAGGTGAGCTTCCACAGCAGAACATTTTCATTTTATTGTCTGTAAACGATTCTTTGGTAAACAAGGAGACAAGAAACCCAAAGAGAAAAAGGAGCACGCTGAGTCAAGAAGACAAGGGAAGGGCAGGTGCCCTCCACAAACAGGACTCTGAGAAAACAGCTACACCATTAGCAAGGTGGCGAAGGAACTCGGAAGCGCAGGGTGGGTGGTGGCCTGGGGCAGAGGCGGAGGGAAGCAAGAGGGATGGGCCCACTCTGTTATAGTAGAAGCCTAAATCATGTAGTAAATGAGCTCATGCATGACAGCGAAGAGTCAGGGAACCTCCACCCGTGCCCGGCCCATCTCCCGTGTGGTCGGCCAGTCAGCTCAGGGGTTGGGTGGAGGGGGGCTTCAGGAGGCCGGTCAGCAGCCCACCCTCCATCTCTCCTTTCCTGCTCTGCGGGCTGGTGTGTGCAGGTTGCTGGGGTCGCGGGGAGGAGGGTCAGGGCAGCAGGAGCAGGGTTTGGGGGAAGTGGAGAAAGAGCCCTCGCACCCCCTTTACATGGGGGGCTCGCCGCAGAGGACAATCTCCAGGTCCTTGCGATAGAGCTTCCCCGCCTCGGCCAAGGACATGACACTCGTTCTGTAGTTGGTGAGCTCTTGGATATTCATTTCCTAGGAGACACAGCGGGAGGGTTAGAGCAGGCTCAGCGGACGGCCCCAACCAGACAGGGCCACCTCCTCACTCACAAACACACTGCCGTGGCCCTGCGCTTCCTCTTAGCCCATCCCTGTGCAAGGGTTGGGGGTTCTCCTTCCTCCCTTCCTCTCCTCTTTCTCCCCTGCTCTTCCCTCCCCTCCATCATTCTTCCTCCTCCTCTTGCATTGGAAATATCGCAGTTTTGTTTCTTTCTTTCTTTTTTTAATACTTCTTCCAGGCTGATGGGTCATTATCCCCATTGTGTTAATGAGAAAACTGAAGTATAAAGACTAAGTTATTTGCTAAAGGATTGGACCAACTAGAGCCATAAACATGCTTAGTCCCCTGAGTCCTGAAATGTCTCTAATTAAACTACCTGGCTCACCTGTCCTCAGTCACCTCTTTTTCAATGGTTTTTAATTTTTTGCATTGTTTTGGGACACCCCCTCAGGTTACTGACTCCTGGTTTTGTACCAAAGATGCTTTGCAAGTATTTCTAGTTTTGAAGGAGGTCCTAATTCATAGCATTGGGGTGTACCTGCTTAGGAGCCAAGGAAGGGACCCCATATATCAACTCCAAGTTTGAGCAAACTCCCCCCATACCCAGATTCAAGAGTCTTCAGCAGCACGGAGGAGGTGGTTGCATACTCTCTAAGTCTAGAAGGTTTGCTGGAAGATGGGAAACATTTAGCAAGTTGCAGTTGCCTTAGGAGTGCTAAGAAATATTGAAGTTTGATCCCACAAGCCTATCCCTCAGGAGCCTCCATTATTCTGCTCAGAAAACAGATCACACAGTCCAGGAACCGTCAAAATGGCATGTGCATCTGCCATGTGGGTAAACCACAAATAACCTTTTCTTCCCAACTTAGGTGCTGCTATTTGCAGCCAGGAACTTCTCTCCACAGATCCATTCTCTCGATCGATCCCCAGCTGCCAAATCTGAAGCTGGCTGAGGTGGAAGGCTCCCAGGTAAACAACTTTATTCATATCCTGGTTTTCTAACTTTCATTCAACACCTGATTCTTTTTTTATTATTAGTTGTCTCCACACCTTGAGTGCACCTGTGCAGCCACGTGAGTTTTCTTTGGTGGGAATCAAAGAAAATCATAGTCAAGTCAGGTGATGACCAGGAAATGCAGGTCACTCCAGAGAATTAATGCATGCCTTCAGGGTCAGTCAACCTTGGGCATAAGGCAGAGCCATATGGAGAATAATTATGCCTCACTAATACAATTACAGTTAAAGATATTTTCCATTGTGATGCCCAACTTTCCTTGGGCCCATAAGGGTGCTTAGATAATTTTCTCCTAGAATTTGGTGCCAGGAAAAAGTTTGCTATGTTCAAACACTTGGTGAGTACTTTCTTCTTCCTAGGAAGTATTTGCTTATAATTTATATTCTGCCTCTTTCAAAAAGCAATTGTAGGTAACCAAGGGAAAAAAAGTAAATTTAGAATGAAAGAAATGAAAGATGATATTTCAGGATAAAGATAAAGAGGTCGGAAAGCAATTGGAAAGGGAGACAGATAAACTGAGAGGCCGCAATGAATTTTTTCCCCTGAGATTGAACAGTAAATTTAGCTCTTGCTTGGCAGCCAAGGCAGTTAGACAATGCAAGGTATTACAGAGTGTTCATCGTCTAATCAAAGCAGCAAAACCATTTCCTCAGAAGATGTTTTCCAGGAGGTGAAGGAGGACAGCTAGCTGCAAAGGTTTGTCCCCCCAGCTCCTGTCTCACCTGACCCCTCCCATGCAGGGCACTGAGCTGAGCCCATGGAGGGCCACCCTCCTGGGGTCCGTCCAAGAGGTAACACAACAGGCAAAGTAAAGGAGTTCAGTCCTCTGCCTTGTCTTCTGGGGAATAAATGCTTCTATGGCTCCTCTTAGCCCCTTGCCCAGCTCCAGAGTCTTCAGTGAGTTAATTCGAATACCCTCACTTTCCACTGGGCCCTGCTCACCAAAATCTCTCGTGTAAAAAATGTCTGTCTTGTTGGCAATGTGGCTGACACATCCATGAGCTGGGCCTGTCAGAACTGCCCTTGCCTTGTCACAGCATCATCCACAACAGCCCACACAGGTGGAAACCCCCAAACCCACCAATGGATGAATGGATAAACAAAGTGTATATGGACATAGAGTGGCAAATCATTCAGTCTTAAAAAGGAAGGAAATTCGGACATATGCTGCAACATGAATGCACCTTGAGGACACTGGGCTGAGTGAAATAAGCCCGTGACAGAAAGACAAATACTACTGTGATCCTGCTTACATGAAGTACCTAGAGTTGTCAAATTTATAGAGACAGAAAGTAGAATAGCGGTCGCCAGGGACTGGGGATGGGGACAAGGAGAGAGGAAGGGGGAGTTGTTTAGTGGGTATGGAGGTTCAGTTTCAGTTTACTCTTGTAACTTGGAGTTTACAAGATGAAAGAGTTCTGGGGATGGATGCTGGTGATGGTTGCACAACATGGTAAATGTGTTTGCTAGTGTACAATGAAATGTGACTAAGATGGTAAACTTTGTGTTACCTGTATTTTACCATGATTAAAGAAACACAAACTAATCAACTAATCAGTCAAGCAGAAACAAAACAAAAAACCTCAGCAACTTAAAAACTGTTGTTGCCTTGTTATAGCTGATCAGAGGGGAGCAAAATGCACCCCATGGCATTCCTTTCCACCCCTCCCTCAGAAGCCCCCCTCCCCATCACCGTGGGCTTCTGGGCTCAGTTGCTCACCTTCTTGTTTTTCTCATACAGATCCTTCAGAAGGGCGTCCAGCTCATTCTCATCAATGTAGCCACTGCCGTCCTGGCGGTGCACAGAGGGTCAGCACGGAGCTCTAGAACTCACCCCACGGCCCCTGGCTTTGTTTCTTGCGTGCCCTTTCTCATTCCAGGGAAGTCTCAAAGTCCACCCTCCCCATTACTCTGTGCAAAAGGAGGTACTCAGACCATGCAGTGCCAAAATCACACGTTACTTCTGACGTTACCAGTCAATGCAGGAACGGGACAGTTCCGGACAAACCTGCGATGGCCTTTCAGGCCGGTGTGTTTCGTTTGCATTGAGTGTCACATCCCATAATAAGATGTCAGGATGAACGCGGGGTCTATCTGCAGCTCACCCCCAGCCCTTTGCTTATAAGGAAGACCACTGGCGTCCCATGGGCAGGGGATAGCTAAGGGAGGGGTGATGGGTGGTACCCTCTCCCAACTTCCTAGAAGACAACTGACTCCAGTGCCGGATCATGACATGGCACTTGGGGTGTGGTACTGACACCTCCTCCCTTTGGTCCCCAACAACTTAATCACACCCTCTGATCATGATCCTCTTCTATGAACTTTTCTCTCTTGTACTTTTAAGGAACCAAAAGCTCGGGTCCCACAGGCCATGGATTTTCTCACACAGCGGAAGCTGCCGCAGGGAATCAAAGGGGACAGGAAGCAACCACATGGCTTACGCTGCCCCTCTGGCATCTCGTCTATTCCCGAAGGTAAGGTAGAGACAACCTGGCCAGGAGCTGCCCGGATGGGGCCTCCTGTGTTTCCGTTCCACACTATCCTCCCTCTTACCTTGTCGTAAAAGGTGAAGATGGCGTTGAACTCCTCTGAGGTCAGCTTCATGCCCTGGAAGGCCCAAGGTATTGCACAGCATTAAAGGGAAGCAGACGCTGTGTGTGTGTGTGCACATGCGCGCACTGAGTTAGGGAACAGGAGTGTGGAAGTGTGAAGCTCACAGGGATGAGTGGAACGGAAGAATCCAAGAAAAGCAAAGTAGCTCTTTTACCTGAAATTTAAGCAGGAAGTTTTCCTGTACAGGCAAGAGTCTGGAAAGAAAATGTTAGAGCAGAGATTAGGAGACAGAGCAGAGAGAAGTTCAAATTGGGGAAGGGGCCGCGCTAGGGGCAGAGGGGGCATGCAGAAGCAGAGTGTAGTCATGGACACAATCTCTGAGCACTTAACCCGGAGTTAGTGGAAAGTTCTACAAAGAGGGAGACAGACACATTGAGGTGTTGACCTTCATGGTTCTATCTAGCTTTGTTTTGGACTTTGTGACAGCTGACCTATCACTTTTCCCACGGATGGACCTTGAGATATGGATGGCAGCACAGGCATGATCTGCGGGGCTCTCGTTAATAGGGACCTGGGGGGTGAGGGCAGCCACGCACCGAGACATCTCCGAGAGGCCCAGCTTGCCGTCCCCGTTCAAGTCAAACATCCGGAGCTGTTGGGAACAGAAAGAGGTGCTTGGGTATTTGCTTTGAACTTCTTTCATGTGGGACCGTCCCCTGCCATCCCCTTCTACTGGAGAGGGAGGGAGATGAGTGGAACACGCTCGTGCCTCCTCTGAGGTCACCAGCATAGTCTGTCACTGGGGGGACAGCAGGGACTCAGTCACTGCTCCTCTCCTCAGGGAGAAGGCCTCAGAGGCCAGCAGGCCAGCACTAAAGGTCCACCTTCTCCAAGGTTCTGCTCTCCTGGTGCTGTGCAGGTTGTCACAGAAACCGACGCTCCTGGTCTTCATGAATATCTCAGAAAGAGGGTATGTGGGGCCCTGAACGAGTGTCCCTTTTGCCCACTGCCACTAGAAGTCACTTCACCTGGGCCCAAAGAATCAGCCAACAAGACCCTGAAAACCAGAATCCTACTGGCTTTGGGCCCAAGTCCTGTGCCCCTGGGGAGGGAGGGACATTGTGCCCACTCACTATGGTTTGGGTATACTCTTGGAGCTTGGGTTCATCGTATGGCCGGTTTGCCTTCTTCAGCAGGTCACACAGGAATCCCTGGAATACAGAAGGCCTCTTCAGAGCTCCAAACTCAGTCAGGCAGTCTCTCACTCACTAGCCGTTCATGTCATTTAGATAGTTTACATCCCTCAGTAGGCCCTAACCCCTTCACACTTGGGGAGTGACCTTGGAGGCCTGGAGGTGGCTCCTAGGTGCAACCACGCCCCAGAGGAAAGGCGGTAGAAACTGGCTCTGGCTCCTCAGATTGTCCGGAACACAGGGCTAAGCAATTCCTGGGGACCGCTGGTTCCAGAGAAACGGAGGGGTAGACGTGCAGCCAGAAGGCTAATCTGCTGGGATTGGCGTGAGGATGCCTGTCCTGGGCACTGTGTGCTGAGCTGTGTGGGTGGGTTGAATTCTGTGGCCCTGCAGCTCCATTGGCTGATTTCACATGGCTGCTGTGAGCCAGTTTTCCTAAACTGACCCAAACCCATGTTCCTCGCCCAACATCTCTTCCCTCCCCGGGTTCCTACCACCACTCTGACCGAGGTCCCATTCTCCATGCCCTCCTCGCCCTCCCCAAGGCCCCTCCTACCTTGAGCTCATTGGCTTCAATGTAGCCACTTCTGTCTGTGTCATACTTCCGCCAGGCCTGCAATGGGAATGCCAACCTATTTGCAAAGACCTACCAACCCCTGTCAGCCTTCTCCCTCCACTTCCCTTTAATGGACCAGCCAGCTCTTGATACTCAAGACTATTACCATGGGATGTGGGGAGGGAGATGGTCTAACCCAGGCCCTTCCATGTCTCAGATAAAGAAATGAGGAAAAGTGTCTTGGCCAAGGTCACATAGAGAAGGAAGAAAATGGCTGGGACAAGGTCTCCTTACTCTAAGCAGCTACAGGTCTGGGTCTCTTTCTGGATTATTTGTAAGGTTAGTAGCTTCGATCAGGGTTAGCTGGCACTAGGATCTGGTGGATCTGACATTTGCTGTGAGGTTATAGGGCATCCTCTTACTGCTCTGGAAGCTTCTCACCCTCTGGGTGGGGGCCTAGGATAAGGGTAAGAAGCCTCTAGAAGGGGTAGAGACAGGTTTGGTTACTCTTTACTGTGCTCTCTCCTCCATCCCTCTATCATGATGCATATAGCAGCCGATATCTGAAGGTGCAACACCACTGTTGGAGTAATCAGTTTGTTTTGACTATCCCAAGGCCACCTCCCCACCTTTATGATAAAAAACATCTCTTCTTCTTCCTTCCTTGCTTGCTTGTTTGCTTCCTTCCTCTTTCTTTTGAAGGAAACCACCTCTCTCCCATGCTCAATCCATATGGTTCAAGACGGGTGACCCCATTTTCAGAGTTAGGCATGTGACCTAGTTCTGGGTGCTTGGTTTCCCCACCCTGGATCCAGTTCCATACTGGTTCTGTATTTAAGCCAAATCCCAATTATTTGGTGCATGGGTTCGGTCCCTGTGAGGAGTCAGGGCACTGTCTGCTGACCACAGCATCTGGGGGATCAACGATAATAGAGCTTCAGCAGGTGACATGGGTCCAGCCACCTCCTTTCCTTTCTGTTCTGCCATCTTAGCAGAAACACACATTACACAGGAGACACAAGGAAAAATAGTTGGAGTGGTTTTAAAATGTCCACACATTCTTTACTTCCTTTCCAAAGGTGGAGGCTAATTCCCCTTTCCTTGAATGTGGACTGGACTTAGTGTCTCCATTCTAATGCATAGAGTATAGTAGATATGAGAGTGTGTGACTTCCAAGACTAAGCCATAAAGGCATCGAAGCTTCCTCCTTGTTGTCTCTGTTAGATCACTCACTGTGGAGGAAGCAGCTGCCATGTTGGGCTGTCACTCAAGCAGCCTTCTAGAAAGTCTCATGGAGTGAGGAACTGAGGGCTCTTGTCAATGGCCATTTTGGGATCTTCCTTCCATACCAGTAAACAGGGCTGTGTAATTCTCATGGTATCATTGCAGCTCAAGAAATTTGATCCAGACTTTTAAAAAGGTTATGAGACACAAGTGAGTTCCGTGGGTAGATGGTATTTGATTAGGGGAATGTGTTTTTTCTGGGGAAAAAAAATCCCATCAAAACATTCCTTCCTATACCCAGAAATCCTGTCCTTGAGAAAGTACTAAGAAACACGTGCAGGTTTTCAGATATGATTTCACCAACCACATGCATACATTTAGTGCATTAGAATTTAGTTAATCTAGGCTGAGGCTTGACTGGAAAAAAAAGGCAGATGCTCCATAAATTGCCTGAAAGGAGGATAATCTGAAAAGACCCCTGTCCTCACACAGAGCAAAGCATCTGGCCACTTTTGGGAGTGAGATCATCCCAGCAGGTCTGACCTTCCTCCCTGCCTCCCTCTCTCCCTCTCCCCCTCCCTCCTGAAACCCACCCCACCCCCATGCTCCCGTGCTCACTCCTCTTCCCTTCCAGCACTTTGTACTCATCCATTAGTGGGCCATTATTCTCTTCCCATTCAAGGAAAAGAGTTCAAGAGATCTGGGCTTTGTTAAATCTCAAAGAAATCCTGAGGTGTCACTAAAATTAGAAATTAAAATGTTGTGCTAAGCAGTGGCATGAGTGCTATCTGACAGCACGATCCAGAGCTACAAGGGACCATTTCATGTTTCCAGCTGATAAAAATGGAACAAATGGATAACCCCAGGAGGGGGTGGTACTGTGGGGTGGGGTGGGGGGCTCCTAGGAAACTTGGGGGGTGTTGCCTCAGCAGTTATGCTGGTGCTTAAAGGATAAAGGCGGGTAAGAGTATAGTCACTACACAGAAACCGCTAATTTTAAGAAAGAGATGGCTCCTCTTTTAAGTATCTCTGCCCCCTGCAAGCTATTTCATTATCCCCAATTGCTAGGTCTGAGGTGGAATAGAGGCCATCTCTGGCTGTCTCCCTGCCAGGAAAGGAGCAGGCAGTCATAACGCTCCCTTTTCTATAGACAGAAAAATTGACTTTCACAAAAGCAGCATACTGACAACGTTTAAGTAACTTGCCCTCCTAGATAGGCAAGAGGGCTAAGAATAGAATCTGGAATGTCAATTACCAGCTTATGGAATGCTGCCATCTTGAAAAAACTGGAGAAAATCCTTTAAAGTACCATAAAATTAAATCCTTATCTGATGCTCAGGCAAGCTGCCACTTAAAAAATGACTCTTCTGCCCTGAGAATAGGTTATTTCTAACCGATTTTCCATCCGTGTGTGGGGAACTCACTGCCATGTGGGTTTCCGAGCCAGCTCTCCAGTTATTTGAGGCAGTAACTCACGGAGAGGAGATTGCTGGTGGCTGGAAATGGATTTAACATGAGGAATGGAAACTCGAGTCCAACTGAGGACCAGTCATTTATCACAGCAGACAGTGCATGTAGAGTCTGGATTGAATTTCACTCTGAGGGACACATACATTGAATCGCTAGGATGCAGAAGAGAGCAAGAAATAATTGGTGGTTTGCTGGCCATCAGGATTTAACATATTTGGTTGAACCACATGCAATTTCCAATTTTTGGTAAATAAAAAATGGTTCAATATCAGCAGTTTCACGTGGTTCAATCTATTGGTTGAATATTACTCAAAAGATACATGAGTTTGGATGTCTTCTTTCATGTGATCTCAAAGAATTTCAATTGCAAAGATTGCAATACCCATTTAAAAGGAGACACTGAAGCCCAGACCACAGTCAAAGATCAACCTGGAAGATACTGGAAACTGGAATTCTCACTAGGTTTTCCCGGCTTTAGGGTGGTACATATAACCCTTCCTTCCCAAGGGTGCCCCTTGGAACTCTGACGTTGGGGCACATTAATGGTACTGAATGAGAAGAAAGTATGGGCGACTGTGGAGCCAAACCAAGTGAAACAGGTCTCCTACTGCAGGACTTCTTGGAGCCCATGATATGCAATGTTTATGAAAAATCCACAAAAGAGGGGTGATAGTGTATCCACAGCATTTCCCAAATGCACTCGACTCAGGCTTGCTTCTCACCCTATCTCTCACACTTTAATGTGCACACCCATCACCTGGGTTTCTAGTTTAAGGTAGATTCTGATTCAGTGGGTCGGGGGACTCTGCATTTCTAACAAGCACCCATGTGATGGTGACAGTGATGCTGCTGGTCCATGGACCGCGATTTGGGTAGCGGAGCTCTGAGGGGTTTAGTGTCTCCCAGGCATGCGGGGGGACCTGGCTCTGAACACGGGAGAAGCGGCAGCGCCCCGGCCTCACCTCCATAAACTCGGCGCTGGAGCCCACATGCTGCCGAAAGCACAGAAGGAAGTTCTCCTCAGTGGGCAGGATCTGCGCCAGCTGTGGGATCAGAGAGCAACAGTCAGGTTCTGGAGGGCCCTGCTGCCAGGCAGCGGGGCGGGCTTCCCTGTTGGAAGGACCGGAGAGGCCCAGTGGGGAGGCAGCCTGGGAGTTGCTTGTTGCTCCGTTTTGCCTCCTTCCTCAAACAGCCCTTCAAAGGGGAAGATGTTCTGAGAAGTGCATCTTCATCGCCCCAAACCTTAGGGTACGAGCAGCTGGAGGGACAGAAAGTGGTGCCAAGCACCCAGATTCAAAAGAACACTTCATAGACCATTCCATATGCAGAGCACTTAAAAAACGCAGACTAATCTGCGATGGTGGTCGCTAGCACAGGATGGCCTGCCTCAGGCAAGAAACCTTTTGGACGTGACAGAAACACTGTATCTTGGTGGTGGTGGTGACCAGATGGCTGTGTACAACTGTAAACACATGGAGTTTTACACTTCAAATCAATGCAATTTAGTGTATGTAAACTATACTTCAACAAAGCTGACTTTTAAAAACTGCAAGTACTCTTGTGCAGCAAACACAGTTGGTTGCACACCCAGCTGGCCTCCCCACAACCATTCTGCTCCCAGCACCCTTGTTCACAAATCCTGATTCGTCTCAGCTAAATATGCTAACCTATTTTCCTTGCCAGTGATTGGCTTATGGGTAGGCATGTGACCTAGTCCTGGCCAATGAGATGTGAGAGGAGGTCTGCCGAGGGGACTTCCAGGAAGTTTCCTTGATCTTTTCAGAGCTCGAGGAGACAAGTCCTTTCTGCATATGGACATAGTGGAATCTGGATGTGATGCCTGGAACTGCTGCAGCCAGCTTGCTACCAGCCTCAGGATGAAGCCATTTTGGGGTCAGAGAACAGAACCAAGAGAGGTGCGGAGAAGCAGAGCTGGACACATGACCTCCCTTACCTGGAGTTTAAGCCAGAAGCTGGTAAACTCTAGCCCACGAGCCAAATCTGACCCAATACCTGTTTCTGTAAATGGACTTGTTTTGGAACATGGGCGTACCCATTCATTTATGTATTGCTTTTGTGCCACAGTGGCAGAATTGAAGAATCCTGACCGAGACTGTATGGTCTGCAAACCCTTCAACATTTGCCACAGTCTGGACCTTTACAGACAAACTGTTGATCCCTGGTTTAAGCCCATGTGAGTCAGGGCATTCCAAGACTTGCAGCTGAGGCATGTGTAGTGGATTCCTTTGGTGTCTTTCCCGGATCCCCTTTACCTAGGCTGGTGGGCCAGCCCTCAGCTGCTGTGAGGGGTCACTGCTAATGGTCATAGCTGCCCCCTGCAGGAGAACTGCCCTCCACCAAGTGAGGGCTGCCCCAGCCACCCTCCAGACCCTTCCCCACCTGGAGGGGGCAGCCTGCATCACCTCACCCCTTGCTTCAAAGTGGGATCAAGTCGGTGGCACAATCCACACTCGAGAACTCCCCATGAGATCAGGTCAAGACTAAGCTGCAGCTGAGACCATGCCTTTTGCTTAGTTCCTTCTTCTGCCCAGTCCTGCTGCCCTCTCTTCCCGTTTCTTCAGAGTTCTCTCTCAGTAAATCCCATCCACTGAAATCTTTGTCTCAGTCTATGCTTCCAGGCCACTGACCTAATGCAGCATCCCAGCCAAATGAGAGCTCTGCCCTCATTTGTGTGTCGCTGTCATCCTCCTTGACTCCTTGACAGGTGGCAAACAGATGGCCAGAAGTATGTGGCTGGGCCTGTGTACACATGTGTGTACATGTGTATACATGAGTGTATGTGTGTGCATAGAAATTGTTAAATTAATTAAACAAGGAAACCATGAAACTAAGGAGGCCTTAATGGCTCAGGAGCTCATGTTAGCAAACCAAAACCTACACCAACAGCCAACTAGGTTTTCCCAAACTATGCAAGCACTTAAGCTGTAGCCAATGCAATAATCTCCTTGCTTTGCCTCTGCCTCTTCTCTATAAAAGTCTCTCCCTTGGCTCCTGTTGGTAGAGAGTTCCTAACCATTTCCTGTTTGGTGCTAATTTCAATACATTTTTGTGCAGATAAAGTCTTAAAATTGTTAATATGCCTCAATTTATCTTTTAACTATATATCTATTCATATATGAATGTATATGTATATATAAATATATGTAAATTATACATTATATAGGATATAGATTATAAACATTTTGCCTTTTAAAAAATGTTGCCTCTGTATGCCTGTAGGTAGGGTGTGAACTGCTCCAGTCTTCACACTCTCTTCTATCTTAAGCTGGGCTCATCACACATTTGCAATACCTGTGAAGCCCTGAGGGCATTTAAGGTCTTGACCCCTGTTTTCGGGCAATGTTTCTTGCCTCCTCTTTTCTTGTGAGACACAACAAAAGACCTGGTCTGTTCTCTGTGGCCATCCTAAGTGCTGGGGGTGGGAAGGGGTGCTTTCAGACCACCACCTCCTTTAGATCTGTAGACGGATGTCAGTGCATGGGAGAGGCCCAGGTGACAATGGCCCTTCCCACAGAGCTCTTAAGTCAGGACAGTCGGACCCACCTCTGCCATCTCGATTTTCCCATCCGAGTTCTTGTCATACTTCTGCATGAACTCCTTCATCTTCTCCCCAAAGTTGTCACTCTTTGACACCTGTGGAAGGACAAAGGGGGCTGATTTTGCTGCTGGGTCCTGAGTGAACCATGGAGCTCTCACCCTTTCAGTGCAGCAGTGGTGAGAAGCGTTTTGTGCCCTAACTATGCAGGCATGGAACCAGGTTGAGCCAGTGCCCTGAGTGGTCAGGGCTGCACCCTTTCCCTTTTCAGGATCCCTCCAGATCCAATGGTCTCATTCTTTAAGATTTATTTTTACTGTTTTTGACAGAGAGAGAGAGATACAGAGACAGAGACAGAGAGAAGGGGGAGGGCCCAGTACAGTTTCCATAGTTGTACATCATTCGTTTTTCCACATAGTTTCATTCCACAGGTGGGCTTGGGGCTGCACAGGGCAGGAACTGGGCTGGGGTCTCACCCGGTGAGAACTGAACTCGGGGCACTCCCCAGTTCAGCATATGGGTCCATATGGGCTGGGTCCGGGATTTGGTCCTCGGTCCCCAGGGCTGCAAAGTGAGTGCTTAACCCACTGAACCACCCAGCTTCCCCTAACAGTCTCTTTTTTGAGGCTGAGTCACATCATTTTCAAGGGGGAACAGCACATGTGAGCATGGTCTGTGCCACATAATTAAACATGCCCCTCTGCCTTTGAGATGGATTAAACCACAACCCTTATCAGAAGGGTGAGGACTTACTCCCACCCCTCAGATGTGAGAACAGAGGTCCCAACAATTTACTGAGGCAACTTCTAATAAAACCCAACTTAATCCAGTGGCTTCCACCAGAGCAAGGTGCATTGTTCATTTTCTTCTTTAAAGATGAGTTGGCAATTCCACAATATTTTTCCCTCTGATTTCATTCCAGGAGGAATGTAAGAAGAAATTCTTCCTATAGCTGAGGGATAATTTAAGTAGTCCACTAGAGCACTGTGAATACTAGAAAGGCGAAGAGCTTCACAAGTCTCTTTAGCCCATAGTTGCCTATGTAATATAAAGCACTCCTGAAGTTCTCAAACCTTCTCTTGGTTTAGGGTGCTGATGATTAATTATTTGTGTTAATGAGCTCTTCCTCATCCCTAATCAATGATGAATCTACTTGGGCAGCTGATACCTCTTCTTCGCTTATCAGATGACTTTCAGGAGGGTTGTAGGCTCCTTAGGATTGGGCCATGGGGAATTCTACCAATTCTTAAGAGTTTTACCTGAATTCCTTCTGTTGCTTTTCACCTTTGGAAATGGTCACAATTTGCCAATATTTATTTGTTTTATCAATACTTATTGCTTTACATTTACAGATGTGCTTGGGATGATCCTAGGCCCCTTTCACAAATATGGTCATCCTATTTAATTTTTTCCGCATTCCCCATGAAATGAGTAGTAGCCTGTCCATTCTACACGCAGATAGAGGCTGAGATGAAGTGATTTCTCCTGAGGTCACCAGTTAGTACAGCCAGAATTTGAACTCATGACTCCTGCTTCTAAGACCAATATTCTTTATACCATATAACAGCTGCTCTGAGGCCCAGTCTGGGACATTAGTTAAGATTGTAGTTGACCTATTTGAAAATCACCCCTGATGCCATTTGAAGAAGGCGATGACTGAGAAGGATTTCAGACTTAAAGCACTTCATGGACACATATTCCTGCACCTACCCCACTACCCCCAAACCAGTAGTGAAGCCTGTGTTTCCTGTGATCCTAGTACTGAAGGAGATGGAGGAGCTGTTGATAAGCCCATGACTCACCTCCATCACCTAAGCCCATTGCTTAGAACTCTCCTCACTGGGGCGCTCTGCCGAAATCTGAACCA
Organism: Craseonycteris thonglongyai; assembly: GCA_004027555.1. Lineage (NCBI taxonomy): Eukaryota > Metazoa > Chordata > Mammalia > Chiroptera > Craseonycteridae > Craseonycteris > Craseonycteris thonglongyai. Next base: position 35,727 of record PVKE010005264.1, read on the forward strand.
GGAACTCAACAGTGAATTTGCAACTCAAACTGCTCCTTGAAGATTTGCTAATAAGCAGTGGACTGGCCAACAGACACACAGCAGGGGAAGGTAGAGAGACCCCAAAAGGACCCTTGGGCGCAGGGGGAGCAAGTGGGTCTGACTCTATATATTCAAGAATACGGCATGCGAATCACAACAGATTAGCTTTAATCACCTTCCCTTTTCAGCATCTTCAGATGCTCCTCCAAAAGGCTTTTGTAAAGGACGCAGAACCTGGGACAGACAGTACTCAACAGTGCCAGGCTGGCACCAGGGGAAACACCGTCCCTGATGTGAAGGGGCTGGGACATCATTTGGAGTCACTTCAAGCAAGCTAAGCAGGGTGGTCTGATTCCTCCACACACGAGGCCAGCTAGTACCATTGGTTCAGGTACTGGTCTGGAGCAGTCCTCCATTTTCCTCTAGGTCCTAGCTGAGAATGTCAGCCTTTGTTGGTCTAGGACTATGGTTCTCTAGTGGGGATGATTCTGAGCTCCCTGCATAGGACATCCGGCAATGTCTGGAGACAATTCTGATTGTCACAACTTGGACGGGTGCTACTGGCATCTCATGAGTAGACGCCAGGGATGTTGTTAGTCATCCTACAGTGCACAGGACAGCCCCCCACTACAAAGGATTAAGCAGCCCTAAATGGTAATAGTGCTGAGGCTGAGAAAGTCTGGTCCAGAATAAAAAGCACTTGAAACCTTCTAGGCATCTAATCTTGTGTTCTGACCCCTCTGAGCATCTTAGATAGGCTGTGGACTCTTCCCTAGGAAAAAAAAGACGTCTTATACACAAACACAGACACAAAGCTTTCTAGTTTTGGGGGTGGGGGGAGGGGGATTCATCAACGACCAGTGTCCATCAATGAACACCCCTCAACCCCAGTCACCAAATGATACTGAGGTTAAGATACTCTTTTGGGGACTAATCCAATTTTAAAAACTCCTTACAAAGAAAACAAAAAAGTCAAAGGGTCAAGACAGGAGGTGTCATGTCCTCTGATGGGATGCATAATATGGACAGTCCATGCTCAAAGCCAGGTGAGGAGGACAGGAAGTCCCAAACAATGGGAGAGAGGACCAGCCTTACCATGCCGGAGCCTTTTCTTGCCTTCTCCAGCTCTTGGAAAAAGTTTTCTAGTTCTTTACCTTCAATATACCCATTTCCTGCAAAGAGAGCAAAGGAAAAAAACAATTAACCTCAGAGCGATGGGTTGGGGTGAGTGGGTGGGTGCTGCGGGGAAGTCAGGGGCTCCATGGAGAACTCTTCAGTGGTCAACAAGGTCTGGGCCACTCCTGCACTGTTAGGGATGTGGCCCTGCCCTCAGGGTGTTTCCAACCATAACCACATGTCTCTGGGTATTCATTCAGCAGTCAGAGAACACTGGGAGGAGACCAGCCTCTGCGTGAGGCCAGCAGAAGTGAGCAGGAGCCGGGAGCTTTCTGTAACCGGCCGGACAAGTAGCAGGAGCTAGAGGTCTGACGGGGGACCACAGGTCATCGGCATTGAGGTTGCCAGCAGGCGGCTGGCCCTGGTCCAGGGCGAATGAAGTCTGAGGCTTCACTCACTGGGTCTCTGGGATTGGAGGATGCACTGAGTTGAAGAGTGAACCCCTCAGATGAATGTACACCTGGAACCTCAGATTGTAATTTTATTTGGACACAGCAACTTTGCAGATGTAATTAAGATGAGGTCATACTAGATTCGGGTGGGCCCTAAATCCAGTGGCTGGTGTCCTTATAAGAAGGCCACGTGAAGACACAGAAAGATACATAGGGAAGATCATGTGAAGACAAGCAGAGATTGGAATGAGGCGTCTCCAAGCTAAGGGGGCAAACATTAGAAGCTAGAGAAAGCCAGGGAACACATTGCCACTCAAGGACTGGAGCCAATCCTGCCAACACCTTGATTCTGGACTTCCGGCCTCCAGAACTAGGGGACAATCAATTTCTGTTGTTTTAAGCTACCCAGTTTGTAGTACAGCTCCATATAAGATAGGAATGAGTCTGGGTGAAACATCGTTTTCCGGACCAGGTCCCAAAGTCAATGTCAGACTTGCAAGATTACATTAGTGAGAAGTCTTTTAGGTTCTCGAGTCTTGAACCCAGATGACTTCAAGACCAGGGTGGTTGAGTCCCTGGCCAAGGTCACTGGTCTCTGCTGTGATGGGAGGGGCCTTTGTGGGTGGGCAGTCAGACAGGCCTAAAGTGGTGCTCTCCAGGCTGCCTGCTGTGAATTGGAATCTCCTGGGATCTTTAAAAAAACATGGATGTCTGGCTCCTGACCCCAGACATTCTGATGTAATTGGTTTGGGGTGTGACCTAAGCATAGTGATTTTTATAAAAATTTATAACTCCCCAGGTGGGGGAAGCTGGGATGGCTCAAAGAGTTAAGCTCTCGCTTTGCAGCCCCAGAGCCCAAGGATCGAATCCTGGCCCCGGCCCATGCGGACCCATGTGCTGAACTGGGGAGTGCCCCCAGCTCAGTTCTTGCTGGGACCTATGTGAGAGGCTCCCGGCCCAGTTCCTGCCCTGCACAGCCCTGTGCCCACCTGTGGAGTGAAACTATATGGAAAACTAATGCTGTCAACTATGGAGACTGCTCTGAGCCCACCCCCTTCTCTCTTGTCTCTCACTGTCTGTCTCTCTCTCTCTCTGTCAAAAAACAATAAAAATAAATCTTGAAAACTCCCCAGGTGATTTCCATGTAGAGTAAGGTTTGGAAACCATGAGCCTAAAATCAAGTTCCAAGTCTGATCTTAAGCAGTTGAGCAAGGTTCCCACATATAATATTCAACTTGAACAGGAAAGGGGGATGGCCGCTAGCTTGCCTTAGAGAGAATGACATTACAAACTAAACAAAGAAGACAAGGACTATTGCTCAGGCCTTGGTGGGGGCTGGGGGAGTGGTAGTGGAGGGGGACGTGGGTGTAAGGGAGGTGGTGGGCGACGTGTCCTTTCTAGCCTCTCCCCCTATCACCCCTGACAATTTAGATTCTAAATAAATATCCTTGGAGGCGCCCTCTAGTGGAGACGATGCCACGATAACTTGAATGGAAGGAACCACGTGAAATAAAATTACATACTCCTGTCTGTAGGGAAAAGATATGATTGTCATTGGAGGTGAGACTTGAGTTTCCCTTTTCGTCCCCTAGGATAGTGTGGTCATCTTTCGTCCAGAATTTTCTGTAAAGCTTCTTGGGAGAGTTGAAATTTCATTGAGTGTGTGAGTGTGTGAGTGTGTGTGTGCTCAACAGCCCAGGAAGCCAGATGGAGTTGGCGGGGGAGGGGGGGGGGGGGAGCAGGAGGACTGAGGAGAGGCTTTCTGGGAAAAGGAAAGTCTTCTAGTTGATGATAACTTTTTTTTTTTTTAAAGATTAATTCATTGTTTTTGACAGAGAGAGAGAGAGAGAGAGAGAGATACAGAAACAGAGACAGAGAGAAGGGGGAGGGCCCAGAACAGTCTCCATAGTTGCACATCATTGGTTTTTCCACATAGTTTCACTCCACAGGTGGGCGGGGCTGCACAGGGCAGGAACTGGGCCGGGGTCTCACCCTGGTGAGAACTGAACTGGGGGCACTCCCCAGCTCAGCATATGGGTCCGCACGGGCCGGGTTCGGGATTTGATCCTCGGTCCCCGGGGCTGCAAAGTGAGCGACCAACTCACTGAGCCATCCCGGCTTCCCCTGATGATAACTCTTGAGTTGGAGGAAAGACTACTTTTTCTCTCCTGGGTCACTCCCTGCATGGAGCTGGCTAGCCTCCCATTTCTCAGGCAGAAAAGCTGAGGTAAGCTCAGGGTCCAGGTGCAGCTTTCAGGAGCCTGAGGCTGAGGCTGGAGCGGCAGGCTCCGTGCTTGCACTGTGAGCATGCGCTGGGGTTCCACGGAGCAGAGGCCTCAGCCAGGGCTGAGCCGACTTGTGAGCGCAAGCGTGTCTGTTGCTGGAGTGTATTAGGAGGCAGCTGAAATGACTACCAGACCTATTGGGACAGGAAGAACTCGCCGAGATGCTCTGGCTACTGGGCAGAGTGGGGAGAAAGGGAGGAGTGAAATCAGAGGCCGGAGAGGGGCTGAAACAGTGCCATTCGGGAAAGAGCCCCGTCCCGAATCCCACTGGTGGGAGGTTCCCAGTGGCTGGATGAGCCCCTCTTGCCATGCTAGGTACGTCTCCCCCTGTGTACCCCAACCCAGGGGCAGGAATGTGGTGCGGTTCAACACGTTTGAACTGAACAACAGTTCAACATTGTGTCAGGCGCTCTGGGAGCTGTAGCCAAGTTGTAGACAGACATGCACCTATTTTTCAAGAGCACTTAATGGTCTACTGGGGTGAAGCAGCCAGACGAGAACTACCTGACCGTACCAGCTGAAGGCAGAGGGTGAGAAGCAGAGGTTAGACAGGCAGGCGGGAACTGCAGAGCCCAGAGCTGGGCAGAAAGGGCCTCTGCTATGCAGAGCGACTCCCACCCATCACCCAGAGGCACCTATTATCTGAGGCTGGGGTGGAGGACAGTTGCCTGCCTCCTTTCAGGGCGGAGGAGGACTTCAGCATGGGGCAAGTGGTTTGCTTTTTCTGTGACCCGTTTACAGTGGGGTAGGGTGACTGGCCACCAAGCAAATGTCAGAGGAATGTGGTGACCACGGCACCATCACGCCTAACCTCCAAGTTAAACCTATTCTGTGAATCTGAGGGAGAGGGGACTGAGTGGGAGCCAGGGACCCTCTCCCCTTCTTTATTCTACTCTTGCTACCATTCTTCACCACCACCGTGCCCCCGTTCCCCCAAGTTGAAAGTGAGACCACACTTCTTTACAAATAATCTGACCACAGACACCCAGAAAGCCTGTGCCCCACAGTGAAAAGAGGCCTAGTTGTTTTTCCCTGAGACTTGAACTTACATATTTTCTAAGAATTGAATAGGAAAGCAGAAACTGAGTAAGAGGTAAAATTCTTCCACCAGCTCTGTGACTGTCCATGTGACTTTGAGCAAGTCAATCTCTTTGATTCTCAATTTCTTGACCTCTAAAATGGGTATAGCTCTTTATGTTCTCTCTACTTTATGGAGGTATTGGGAGAGCCATACAAAGTAATGTTGCAAAAGCATTCTGGAGAATGTAAAATCTCACTAAACAAAAGCATCATTTTAACACTCTGTGCTCCTAAGGTCTTTTGAACCCCTCCATGGCTGTAAACCCTTTGGCCCAAAGAATTCCAGCATGAGTGCTATCTTTAGAGTGTTGGTTCTCAGCCCCGGGTGTATATTGGAACCATCTGGAAAGCTTTTAAAACACCACCACTGCCTGGGCCCCCTGGCCCTAGAGCTTCTGATTTAATTGATGGGGTAGGGATTTCTTGTGGGCATGTTTTCAAAGCTCTTCAGGGGATTCTGATGTGCAGTCAGGAGTAAGAACTGCTTTAGAGCACCACGTCTCACATTTTAAAGGGTGTAAGAATTACCTGGGGATCGTACTAACATGGAGATTCTGATTTAGTAGGTCTAGAGTGTAAGGACTTGCTGTTTAAAGTGTGGTCTGTGGAAGAGTAGCTTTGGAATTGCCTGGGAGCTTGTTAGAAATGCGGACTCCCAGTCCTGCTGAACCAGAATTTGCATTTTAACAACAAAGGAATGTAAAAGCTGGAGAAGCACTGCTTCTGAGTGTCAGAGTCTTCTCACAAAGACCACGCCTTTGGCTTTACATTTGAGGTTGAGCCCTGAGATGGTAGACCTGGGTCTCACATTGGCCAGTGACTCGCTCCTGACTTGAGGGGCCTAGATCAGGGCTAGGCGAAGTGCCACGCATCACCTGGGAGCTTATTAGAAATGCAAATGCTTGGGAGTCCGGATCTTAGGGAGTGTTTGAACAAGCCCTGGCAGGCTCAGGTTTGAGAGCCCCTGGCCCGGCTGGGCTCCTCTATGAGGCACCGTGAAGAGAACGTGCGGACGGGAGTGAGGCAGTTGCAGACTTCCTTGTCAAGCTGCACAAGAGGCCAGGCCACTTGGCTGCCTGTCTGGAGTTCCAGTTCATGGAAAGGCAAAGAGCCCTCTGCCCTCCCACCTGAGCACCCTCTGCGACAGTCAAGTACCATCTTTGAAGGCAGGAGGTTGGCTTTCTCAGGCTCTGCCCCCGTATTAATATGACCTGGCTTGGTGCGCACCATTTACAGAGCCTTCTAGTGCCCGCCCCCTCTGGTCTTCAGGACTCTGCCAGGTAAGCAGAGTAGCTATCGACACCCCCGGGTCAGGGAGGAAAGAAGATTCAGTCACAGCCGACAGCCTTGCTTCCCTCCTTTCATTCCAGTGCTGACCTCTGTCCAGACCTGTGTTTGTCTTGGTTTCTCTCTTTGTTAGACACATGCACGCGTCTCCCAGTGGTTCCTGGGAGGTGGGGGGATCCCAGTGCGAACAGCTACTGGATGGATGTTTAGACGCCTGACTTTTGATCTGTGTTTCTGGGCTGTGCTGCTTCTGGAACGGTGGCTTTGGAGCTGGGCTGGGTCCCCTGAACCTGGGGACAGCTGGCAGCCTAAGGCTGGGTTGATTCCCAGGCGTGGGCGAAGCCAGAAGGATGGGGCAGATTGGGCGAGAGAGGAGGGGAGACAGCAGAGAGCCAGAGAGGAGGGGAGAGAGCTGAAGCCAGAGGCCCCAGATGGGCCAGGCTGGGCCAAGGAGGGCACATGATGCAACGGGCCAGGAGAGCAGCCAGGCCGCCCGGGAGAGGCTCTGCTCCTGCGGGGCCTCCTGCCTGCTTGATGAATTCTGGCCCCTGGGAACTGGAAGAGGTTTCCCTGAGGGGTCTCCTTGGCCCTGGAAACCTCCCCCAAGGGCCCAGCTGGTGTAACCACTGAAGCCCAGAGGAGGACGACCACGGTGAGCAGGCAGGGCTGGATCGCTGGGCGGGTGGCTTCCCTGTCCAGACGTGCTGAAGCATCTTGTTTGTGAAAATGTACCCCCAGGGATGCCTCCTTGGGGAGCCCCAGCTCCTTGCAGACAGAGCTGCCTCCCCCGAGGCTGGTGCAATCACTGGGGCATGGGATCCAGAGGGCACCCAGCTGGAGGCTGACACGCCATGGATGCCCCACACCAAGGACTGCTGTTTGTGAAACAAGTGGGGAGTAACGGAGGGAAAGCGGAGGTGGAGTGAGGACACTTACTCCTCATGTCTGCCCCGGAAAGCCCCAAATGCTGACACCACGCCTAAATGAGACACAGACCTCACAGGGAGACCCTAACAGGGTTAAAAGAAAGTCTCCCTCAGCCAGCTCTGCCCTTGGCTTCCTGAGCCAGAACCCTCTGACTTCAATGCTCCCAGAAGCAATTATTTTTGTAAATTCTGTAATCATCTTATGAAGAGCACAGTTGTATTGCATTGTAAGCATTGTCGTATTTGTGTAAATACTTAATATACACTAGATATTTTGTAACCCTGCTTGGCCACGTCTTTTTAGTGCTCCAAGAGTCTCCATTTAATCTTCTAATGCCTCTCTCCACCTCTGGGAGGCGCTATTGTTGAGCTTTCCTCCTGTTCTCCCACCAGGGACGCGAACTTGGCAGTGTCTGGTGTTTGGGGACAAGCCGGCCTGGTCACTCTGGGTCTGGAAGTGCCCCCTCCATGGTGGGAGAGTTTGGAGGACGGTTCTATTATTACCTCTGTGTGCAGGAGGAGGGAAGACTGGGCAAGGCTTCCTAAGCCCCTGTGGTCCCACCTTTCAAAGTCCTTGGGGTCCACATAGATAAGGAACCAAGCTTCGTCCCTGTGAGAGGCTTTGAGGGTCCCCTGGGTCACCAGAGCCATCTGGAGGCAAACAAGTGCCCAAAGAGTCTGGGCAGATGCTGGGCACACCTGGAGATTATATATATATTTCTTTTAAGGGAAGAGGGAGGTGTCCATGAAACTATTATTTTCTTTTACATCTTTCTGGCTTTGCTGATTGCATAAGAAACACACGCTCCTGTGAAATTTTCAAATACTGTGGAAATGAACTTAGAAAATAAAAGAACATGCCTTTTAATTTTACTTCATCCATTCTTCAGAGAACCACTATATTGTTATGCTATATTTTTTCAAATATATTCCAGCATACATGTTTCACTAATAATAAAAAATTGGGTTCATACTATAACAGTGTTCTGCTAGGATTTTTAAAATCCTAGTAATACATCTTGGGTATTTTTTCATGTCAGTGCCAAGGCTCCATCTCATTCTCACTGGTTGTATAATATTTCACTGTAGAGATTAGCATAGTTTATTTTTCTGTCCCCCAGTGAAGCATATACCCTCACCCCCACACATTTTCAGTATGCCCAAGAACTTGGTAAGAGAGCCCCTGGTTCACAGAATGTTTTGCACACACACGAGTGTGTCTGCGTTGGATAGAATCCTAGAGTGAGTGGGATTTCTACTTGATCCTAGGCGTGTCTGCTGGCCTCTGGGACCAAACCCATCTTACCCATGTGCTTTCAGTTGCTTCCAAAGGGCAAAGCCAAGGCCACAACTTGGCTGCTCACAGAACCCCTACTGGTCATCAGCAGAGTAGGCGCCTGGTGTCCTGTGTGGTCAGAACCACACAGAGGGCTAGTGTGAGGTCTGAGCTGGGCAGGTCTTCGCCGCCTGGGTCCTGCAGAGTGTGCACTTGGCTGCTGTCATCCCTGCCTTAGTCTTTGAGAGACGACCTCAGAACCTTCCCAAATGCATGGCCTTGGCTGACTGCTGAGGAAGAGTCTAGGGGTGGTACAGGGGACTAGGAGACCGGACTCCTGGGTCCCTTCTCCCCCTACTTTGCTGTGTGATCTTGTGACAGAACTTTGCCTCTTTGAATCCGTTTCCCCCTCTCCAGACATCTGTTCCTGTCTCCACCGAAAGGCAAAGGATAATTTTGCACAGAATCTCTTTGGGCAAAGTCACTGGGGCGAGGACTCTTCTTCCTGGTTAGGAATGGACTGCGTAAGGGTCAGAGCCCCGCCTCCCTCTCCTCAGAGTCTGGCAGCTCCTGGTCTGTGTTTACTGTGGCGTTGAGGAGCTAGGGTGGTGGCTCCCTGTCCCTAGGGGTCCTGACTAATTGGGCTCCAGCAAGCTCACTCCAGGGACCTGGTGAGCTGCAATGGGGAGCCCTCCCAGGGCTCTTTACGTTTGTGAGCAGCAGGAGGACTCAGAGTTGGGGAGAAGACCCAAGAAGAAAACAGAAGCCAGAGTTCGTAAGGGGCAGGGAGGCCAAGATCGGGCAGGGAGGCCTCTGGCGTGAGGCGGGGAGCTCCCCAGCAGCCTTAGGTGTTTGAGAGCAGACAAGTAGGGAGGGTGCAGAGCCGGCAGCCCACAGCCTTGTTCTGGGTCCTTTAGCGGAATTCCAATTTGGCTGTATCCTCATTTCCCTAAGTCCCTTCTGTACCATCTCTGGCATTTTAATCCTCATGGCCTTCCTTCTATGTGAGGTTTGTGGTCCCTCATTGGGACGGCTCTGGGGTGGTGAGCATAGAATGCAATGGGATGCCTGGTGGGCAAGACACGAGTGCTTAGCTCTGCTTTTACCTTGGAGCAGAAGGGAACCTCAGGGACGATGGTTTGGGGGTGAGGGGGGTCATTAAAGACTCCTGAACCTAGTTCTAGCTTAGCTAGACTCCAGCCATGACAAGGTCTCCTTTCTTGGATTAAGGGAACCGCCCATCGCCTTAGAGGCTGAGCCAGGAGCTGTTCTGTGGGCACGTGGGAAGGAAAGCAGGTGGCCAGAAACCAGAGTGGGGGGACGGGCGCAGGCCAGCCTCCAGCCCCACCTCTACCTCTACACAACCTCAGAGAAGCCACTCCTTGCGGCTGTTCCTCACTTGCACGGGAGAATCACGATCTGCCTAGAAAACTCACAGTGCGGGACTCAAGAGGGTGCGACTGTATTCTGAGAAGTGCACAGTCTCAGATAAATGTAAGGATTCGATGGTTCTCGAGCGTGCTATTGGCTGTCCGCACGAGTGTCAGAACGCAGAACTGTGGAGTCCTCTGTTTATAGCTGACTCATCTGGCAGGAGGCCGGAGGTATAACCTTGGCCACTTGGTAACTTTCCTTGAATCATGTAAGTCTCTGGTGCAGATAAACTGGCAGGAGCATCCTTGGGGAATGTGCTTGTCATCTGGAATACTAAGAGGCTGCAAGCTTCTGAGAACGCTTTTCAACAAGAGAGTTTCACGGCACCAGCCAGGGACTGGAAATACAACCCCTCCTTAGCCCCATTTCACAGATTTAACCATCTACCCACCTTTTTCAGTAACTCAGAGGCAGATCACAGCCCTAACGCACATGTCACATGCCCGGTCCTCTGCCCCCCACCCCAGCTTACTCGTTGGCTCCAAGGGAACACGACTGGACTCATTAGCGTCCCCAGACATTAACTCCTGCCTTTCCACAGCAGAGGACCTGTTTAGCCACCTTCATGCCTGCCCTGCTGAGGTGAGAAAGGGAAAGGGGATGAACTGAGCAAGCCACCACCTGGTCCTCCCTTTGGTTCCTATACCTGCCCATCGCAATCCCAGATAAACACCCTGAGCCACCACCATGCCCATGGTGGGGGATGACAGACATTTTGGGCTCCCCACCCCAGCTGGGACTTCAGAGAAGGAAATCCCATCACTTATTTTAATTTTTTTATATTTTGGAATGGTGGAGAAAGTCTCTAGCAAGAAGCCTCTGAAGGGAGCTTCCCAGAAGGCCGAGCCAGACCATCAGAGACCCTTGGAATCTCAGTGCAGGCAGCCACCTGCAAGGTCATTTCAGTCCAGGCCTCATGTTTCGGGTATGTCAATACCAAGACCACACAGAACAGAGGGTTTGGTCACTGAGACACTTAAAATTGTGCCTCCTCCCCCATCCAGACATGGAGTCACCCAAAGCACCCACGATTAGCACCACGAGGGAACATGCCAGGGTAGACCCCAGCTCGCCCCTGCCTTACCCACTGCTGTTGTGGGTGGGACCACATGTCCGCGGGGGGTGGAAAATGGACGGAAGAGGCGCAGGGGCGTTCAGGGCCCCAGTGCCATTCTTCACTCCTGCTCCTGGGCTGGGGAGGCCAAGGGTGTCCCTTAAGGATCCCCCAGCTTTCCCCAGACCCCAGGACTGTGACGGGGCTAAGCTGGTATTCAAGGAAATGGGAGCTTGAGGAAAGAAATGAGTGGGCTTCTGAGACCTGTGGCTGCAGCAGCTGAAGGCAGGATGTTACCTTGAAGAGAAAGGCGGGAAGATAAGATGGCAGGGGACACTCATGGGGAGCTGCTGGGACAGCTGCAACTTGCCCAGAATGAGGCCGCAGTCGCCGGTGGGCTCTCCGTCATTTACATCAGGAAAGAAAAGTTACTGACACTTGTCACCAGAGCAGCCGGACGTCTCCCAAACTCAAGACCCCGACATCAGCAAGCTAGCTCTGCAGCCACAACACCCCGCACGGGGGCAAACGTACCCCTGCCCGCATCAGTAATGCCCCTATCCCCTCCCACGCAGGTCCCCGGGGGTCGAGTGGGCACAGAAGTTGGGAGCTTTACTGACCGTCTGCATCAAAGTGCTTCCAGATCTCCAGGAACTGGGACGCCGTGAGCTCGGCCAGGTGCAGGTAGGGGGGCTGCTGCTGCGGGCCAGCCATGGTGAGCCGCTCAGAGACCTGGGCAGCACAGCGCTCTGCCTGCGCACTCCGCACTCGGCCGGGTCTTGCGCGCCACGCCGCCTTTATATGCGGTCCCGAGGCTGCGCCCACGCCACGCCGCCAGCAGGGGGCGCGCGCGCCCAGAGCATCGGCCGGGCGCGGAGGGGCGGCGGCCGCCTAGGGGATCTGCCCGGGCTCGCGACGGGGTGGGCGCGACTCGCAGCGCCTGGCCGGGGAAACGGGCTCTTAGGGGCCAAGGGGAAAGAGGCTGCCCTTGCCTTCCCTCTTCCTAACCATCGCAAGTGCTCCCGTCGCATGTTATTGTAGCCATAACGACAACAGGAGTAGCAGCAACACCACTAGTGGTCATAACATAAGGTTAGCTCCTGGACTTTGGAGTCCACTAGCTCTCTCATGCCTCCTTTCATCTGACCCTTTCACAGCAGGAAGATCAGGGACCACTTTTTCATGCGGGGACTTGAGACTTCAAATGACTCAATGGCCTGCCGGGCAAACAAGTGCCAGGTTAGAATTGAAGCTGGCTGTTTCCCATGCTCTCACGCCCCTTAATGGGCCCAGTCTTGGGGAGAAGGCAAGTGTTCCCAAGGCTTTACTGGGGGGGTGGGTGTGGAGTCGGTGCCCCCCAGGGAGGATTCAGCTGGCAGTAAAGGGATAGCTCCTACTGTGCCCTGAGTCTTGGTTTTTGTCCCTCCTGGGGTATCCCCTCTACTCCCTGGTACCTGTCTCACCCTGGGCAGTCTCTGGGGGCTTTTAGACATTTATTTGTCCAGGAAGTGGCAGAAGTGAACTGGATTCTACCCTACTCCGTGTTAGCCAGGCCCACCTAGGGATAGTATGGGCAGAGAGGGTCCAACGCTGATCTAGGAATGTCAGCACTGGGTTCGGAGAGCTCAGTCCTGAGGACAGCGGACCTCCCGAGTTGGGAACTGGGCTCCCTCCTCATTTTCTCTGGTAGCCTGAGCCCTCGGGGGGGGGGGGGGGGGCCTGGCCTGGCCTCTGCGCCCATTCCCCACCCCACCCCACCCAGACTGGCAGCTCAGCCCTTCCTTTCTCCCCTCTCCCCCTGAGTGACTGAGAAATGAATCGATGCTCATTAACATGTGCTAATGAGTGTTAACTAAAGTGCCTTCCAAAGGGAGAGCAAAAGGGAAGGTGAGAACAGAAAGGAGGTCACTAGGGCTGGGAGGACCCCTGGATGGAGACAGAGCCGGGACAGGTCCCTCAGGAGGAGGGATGAACCCAGGGTGAGCCCAGAGTGGCAGTACAGAGTGAGGGTTCCACATCTACTTGTTTTTTGCCTAAAACAAATGAATAGTTACAAAAACAGACTAAGAGAGAGGACTCATAAAAAAGCATTCCTCCCTCTCGCTGCCAAAGCCTCGGAGTCTTTCTTGCTCTGCCTCTAGGGAGACAGGGTGTCCCTGTGGTTAACAGCAGACACTAAAATCAGGCTGCTCTTAACCTTTGAGTCCCCAAATAAGCTGTGTGATCTTGGGCAAATTGCATAACCTATCCGTGCCTCGGTTTTTCTCTTCTGCTACATGGGAAGGTGGGTATTGATCGGTTAGAATTGTCCTGAGCATTAAAAGAGTTGGTGCTCCCACTACCCTTTCTGGGGCCAGAGATCAGTGGTGGTGGCTTGGCAGTAAATTCAGTGGCCAGCATCCATCTTCTGGGGTAGTGAATGGCTCCTGGAAGGGCTAACCCCAGAGTGAGGACCAGAGGAAAGGAAAAACACAAGCTCTTAAGCTCTATGCCACACAGCTACTCAGGGGCCAACTCTGACATGGGCATTTGGGTTCCTCTACCTCACCTCGTGCCCCCTCCCCTTGCCCAGATCTGCGGGGCCTGAGAGCTCACCCCTGGCTCTCTGTAGACCAAAACAGCCAGTACCCTCTTGCTGCTTTGGTTTTGCTGGTGGGGAAGAGAGACTGCAATTCCTACTTCCAACTTTCCAGAGCTGTTGAGACACAGGGAGATGTTGGCTTGACTGGGGGAGATCCTGGGTCTGACTGCAGGGTGGCCACTGTGACCTCCAAACTCCTCATTGAAACAGTCCTACATTGTTCATTTTAGATGAGTGATTAGAGTCTCTTTCTAGAAGGCCCATCCCTGAATTCTCCCAGACACAGACCCTGGGACGGCCACAGAGCCCGAGCAAGTCCTTGTCCTCAAGCTGAGCCTGCAGAAGTGATCACATTTAGGAGTTACAAGCCCTGCTCTGAGGTCAGACAGGTGAGGGTACAAAACCCACTGGCTGGTTATGAGGGCTTGGGCAAACCCACCTACCTGCTGGTCAGTCCAGGTGTTGAAGGAGGTGAGGGTGGGGCTGCAAATGACTCCAAGAAAACCTCCATTCCACTGTGCAGGGCCCTCTGACTCTCCAGAGACCAGCTGCTATAGTGCCTACAAGCCACCGTGACCAGCTAGGTAAGAAATCTCCTCCCAACCCTGCTCCCACCCGACCCGGGCAGAGTTGTCTCAGCCCGGCTCACCCCTCCTCTCCACACTTAGCCCAGAGCCCAGGCCCTCAGGCAATTTCCAGTGAGGGAAGAGGAGGCTGAACAGGTGAGGAGACAGGAGTTTTAAGCTGGACGGGATCAAGTTTAAATGCCTGAACGTGAGAAGAAAAACATGGGCCGAGATCAAGAAATTGCTTAGGGATAGGAAAGCGAGAGTCATTGAGCATATGTTTAAGCAGTCACAATAAAAATGAAACTCTATAATTCTATCTCAGTCAGTTGGGATTCTTGTAGTTATTTTTAGATGTCTGGGGTTTTGCTGCTTGTCTGTGATGTCCCCTCACGTTTTATGATGATGGTGAAGATGACCATGAGGATACCTTTAGATGCCTTTATATAGGCCAACGGTGTCCAAACTTTCGGCTTTGGGCCACATTGGAAGATGAAGAATTGTCTTGGGCCACACATAAAATACACTACCACTAACAGTAACTGATGAGCTAAATAAATAAATAATCAACTGCCAAAAACTATCTCCTAATGTTTTAAGAAAGTTTGTGAACTTGTGTTGGACTGCATTCAAAGCTGTCCCGGGCTGCATACGGCCTGCAGGTTGCAGGCTGGACACGCCTGCTACAGGCTTTGATGGGGCTTGTTCAGCTGGGTCCTCACAACTAGCCCAGCACATGTGCAGGGCGAGAAGTGAGCTCATGGTAAAGGCTAGGAGACCAAAGCTTGGAGAGACTACCGCCTGCCTAAGAGCTGGAGGGGTGGGAGAGCGATAACATTCTGGCTCCTCTGGTTCCTGTCTCCAGGCTATGTGGAGTCCTTGTCCCCGGATAATGTGTACAAAGTTCTTCCCAGCTCCTGGCCACCGGAGCCATGGAGCACCTCCCAGTGGCAAGGAGTGAGTGAGGCTCCAGGCTGCCCCCCAGTTCAGCTGAGGGCTGGTTCCTCTCTGTTCCAGAAGGGGCCCATAGGCTGCCTTCCGCCCTTTTGCACCCCCGCCACCAGCTGCATCCTGAATGCTACAACCCAGTACCCCCAGGTATTGGCAAGAAGATGTACCTGACTTACCCTCTGCCTGACTTACTGCCTTACCTCTCAGACCCCAGAATTACACCCCCATAAGGGAAAGAGGCCCACTGACTACGGGATGGTGAGATGCAGAGTAGATGACAAACACCTTGCCAGCTAGTCTCCGCTGGGCTGAGGTAATTGGCAGAGCTCCTCAGAGCACCTGGTGCTATTTTGGAGAACATAAAAAAAAAAAAAAAAAATCAGAAGCCCAACCCAGTTCCTCCCTCTGCCTGGAAATACTTCTTCCAGATATTGTTCCTTTGGTCTTTATAATGGCCGGGCCTGGCTACTGGGGTGCCAGAGAGCTGGCCTTACTTCCCAGAAAGGAGGATGAAAGGGACGCCGGAGCCTGACAGTTTCCATGGAAACAGATCAGGTGGCGGGAGAATAGATCCAGAGGAACCCAGAGGTGGGAGCAGGACTTTTGAGTCAACTCCATCTGAAGCCTGAGAATCTGTGGGCAAAATATTTCCCTCTCTGCAAAATATTTGGGGCACCAGAATAACAACAGGAGGCGGAATAGCAGTAGCTGGAACTGTCACGTGACGCCCTACCCCATCAGGCAAGGGCACCAGGGCTGAGGGTTCAGGCCCCTTTCGGCTGCCAGTTCTGCAGCTAATCAGCGGCTCTGCCGTGTGACGGTTTGTGTGAGCCTGGGCCAGCTGTGCACCCTCTCTGAGCTTTTGTTTTCTCCTGGGTACAATAAGGATAATTCTAGTAACTTTCTTGTAGGATTTCTGTGAACCTTAAGAGTAATAATGCATCTGAAGTGTGATGTAGTACCTGAAACATAAATAAACACTCAAATGTTATTATAAATGAGAAGACTGAAGGCCATTGATAAGTCTAATTCAATCAGTACAGTCCCTCTCCCTGGCCAAAGTGATTGGTTCAGGGATAGCAATGCGAGATCGTATCCCAGATGGCACAGGAGCTACTGGAAGGGACGCTCTCTTTACTTGCAGACAGTTTGGCATGAAGCTGTGAGGTCTGGAATTGCTGCAGCCATCTTGACACCATGAGTGAAGAGTCTAGAGTAGCCTGAGATGGAGAAGAGCACAGAGTGGAGACAAAGGATGAAGCCCATTTTGCAAAAAGCAGAGTAGAGAGACTATAAGAAATTGAGTCACATGTGACATCATTGGAGCCTCTGGATCTAGCTGAGCCTGAAGTACCTTTGGACTTTTCAGGTCTATGAGTTGATATGTACCCATTAGTGTTGAAGTCCATGTACCGGTATGTAATATTTTCTTTATTTTTTTTTAAGATTTGTTTTTATTGTTTTCAACAGAGAGAGAGAGAGAGAGAGAGAGAGAGACAGAGAGACAGACAGACAGAGACAGAGACAGACAGACAGAAGGGGTAGGGCCCAGAGCAGTCTCCATAGTTGCACATCATTGTTTTTCCACATAGTTTTATTCCACAGGTGGGCATGGGGCTGCACAGGGCAGGAACTGGGCCGGGGTCTCACCCCGGTGAGAACCGAAATGGGGACACTCCCCAGTTCAGCATATGGGTCCACACGGGTCGGGGTGGGATTTGATTCTTGGTCCCTGGGGCTGCAAAGCGAGCGCTTAACTCACTGAGCCATCCCGGCTTCCCCAAGATGTTCTTTCATTGCAACCTAACTGATAATCCAAGAAGAGGACAGTTCTTCTCATGGGAGCCGGACTTAGAAAACCTTTAGGACCTGAGGCTTTTCTCTCTTTTCTCTTGTGCAGTAGGGCTTCTCTTTCACAGAGTCTGTCTCCCTCTGCATGGCTCCTCCACTGCTTCCTCTCCCACAGCAAGCATCCTCATGACCTTGCCTTTCCATCAGAGCTGCCTTGCCCCAACTTATCCTCATGGGTCATAGTTTCCATTGACCTCTGTGTTTCCCCATTCCACGTGCCTAAGAGAAGAGTTTGATTGGTCTAGCTCATCTTTTTATGTCAAGCCTTGCAAATCATAGGTTGCTGCCCAGCTATGCATGGCACCTACCCCTTGATTCAGTTGGCTGTGGCTGGGGGCAGGGGGCAAGGTGAGTGGTAGGCAGTGCAGAGAGAGAGAGAGGCTGTTTCGCTTAGAAAGAGCTGTGGTCACTGTGGCACGGGCACCTCTAGTACTGGGTGCTCAATGTGGAAAACTCAAACAGGCGCTGGGGTATGTTTGCTGTAAACCTTCGTAAAAAGCATTCTGACCAATGAGTCCAAATGTGAAAGGGAGAGCCGAGGGGAGGGGATGACCTATGCAACGGTGGCTGGCAAGCTTTTTGGATAAAGGGCCATGTAATAAACATCTTTTGACTTTGTGGGCCATAAGGCCTCTGTCTCAACTACCCAACTCTGCGACTGTAGCACAAAACCAGTGACAGATGATATAAAAACACATGAACATAGCTGTTTCAATAAAACTTTATTTACAAAAGCACGCAGAGGGCCAGATTTGGATTGTGGGACATAGTTTGCTGACCCCCACTCTAGTAGAATGGATTCTAGGCTCTTTCTAACTTCTCTAAGGCTCTGTTTCTTTTTCTATGAAATGGAGACACTCATAGAACCTACTCACATGTCGAAGGGTTGCGGTAACAATTCATTAAAATGATGTATGAAATTACTTAGCACCATGTCTAGCACAGAGGACATAGATGTTGGCTGCTTTTACTCTTTATCTTGTAGGAGGATCTCAGAATAACTGGATACTACATTCACCAGTTACTTTAGGAATCTAGAAGAATCCCTCATCTTCTCTGAGCCGAGCTAGGAATTGATAATCCCTCTTTCCAGAAGGTGAGATGGGATCACTAAAAAAAAGGGTTGGATGGGGATAGAGAAAGACAAGGCTCAGGCAAGAAGGGCAAAGGGAAATAGCTGCAAATGAAGCTGAACCTGTAAGACCTCAGTGTGAGGCTGGCTTGGCCTCTGCTTGGGGACCTGGTGGGGAGCCCTGGGCTTTTTTTGCCAACAAACCTGCTCCATTTCCTGCCAGAAGGGAACTTCCTGGTGGCTGGGAATTTGGCTCCTTTCACCAACGATAGGAAAAGTGTCCATAGAAAATCAGTGTCTCATTTCTAGGCTTCTTGAGGAGGTGGCAGGGATGCTGGAGTGAGGTGCTAAAAGAGAAGGGCTGTATTCCATTCATTCATGAATTCATTTAAAATTTCATTCATTTGTGCTGTCAAAAAGAAATTTATTCATCAGCTGCTTTGTGCCAGGCACTATACTAGACCCTGGGGATTCAAAGGTTAGAAAAACGAAAATGGTCCTGCCCCTCAGGAGCTTAACATTGAGTTCTGACAGACAGATAATGATCAAACCACGCAATTGAACACAGAAGTGCCAATTGAGTGTGCAACAGCAGTCCTGTAACTATCTAGCATGTATGGGAGGTCATCCTGAGAGTGAATTAACCAAGAGAAGGGAGGGAGGAGCAGTCCTGAGATTTAAACCCCATGCACAAAGGCTCAATGATGGAGAAACTATACTAAGGCCAGTGGGACTGAAGCCTAGGGTGGGTGGGTGAGTGGGGCAGGGCTGATGGGAGTGACCCTGGAGAGGTAGGCATCAGCCAGGGTCCACCTTCAGGGGTGCTGGGAACCTCCTTTCCACCAAGGGCAAAACTGTGCAGAAGGGTGCAGGTGTGGCCGGTTAGCAGCCAGCATCAGCAGCGTTGTGAGGTTGGTGGCAGCTCTGGCCAGTGAAGGGGCTAGGCCAGGGCGCAGTAGCAGCTGCTACCCTGCAGACAGGACAAGCTGTGTGGAGCAGTCCAGGCAGGGAGAGACACGTCCAGCCACTCTGGAGCAGTGGCCAGTGGGCAGGACCCAGTGCTCCTCCAAGTGACCTCCAGCCCCCACTACTGGTCATCTGGGTATCCCTGCCCTTCCTCACACTCTGACACCCGCTGGAGAGGGAGGCAAGGAGGAGATAGAAAAGCCCAAGGGTTTCTCCAAAAGACACCGATGCCCCCAACGTGTCCTTCCAAGCCAACCAGCATGGTGGTACCACACACTGGCCAGTTTAAAGTGTGTCCCCCATGCCTGTCCCACTTCCCAGCAGGGTGGGGCGCTTGAGGAAGATTAGACCAATTATGGGGAACGAGGAACCTGTATGTTCCTTGTGCATATATCTGAGTGATTTGTGACCCTGCAGCACTCAATTCTTCTTTGTCGTCCCCACTAGAATGGAGGTAGGGACCCTGTCTACATTGTACGTCACTTGTTCCCAGTGCTCGGCGCAATTTGTGGGTCATAGGCACTCACTGAGTAATTGTTGAATGAATGAATGAATGAATGAATGAATGAATGGCAGCTGAGTG
The DNA here is from genome assembly GCA_004027555.1 of Craseonycteris thonglongyai. Taxonomy (NCBI): domain Eukaryota; kingdom Metazoa; phylum Chordata; class Mammalia; order Chiroptera; family Craseonycteridae; genus Craseonycteris; species Craseonycteris thonglongyai. Next base: position 55,228 of record PVKE010005264.1, read on the forward strand.
TACGAGAGTGTATGTGCTTAAAGAACCAGGACCCTGTGGAAGCTCTAGAAACGAGCCCTTGCATCGACCTGGCCAGCTCAACTGGCCATCAAGTGCCAGGCCCAGGCCCAGGTGGCTTGCCCTCAGGAGGGCAGCTGCTCGCCTGGCTGGGGGTGCAGTGCCGTCTGGTGACAGGAGCTGCCTGGCTGTCATCCTGTCCTCATTCACGAATCCCCAGGCCTACCTCCTGGCTGCCTCCCAGCCCCGCCTTCCTGATCGTCAGGGAATCCCCTCACAGGCAGGCCCCAAGAGGGGGTCAGGGGGAGCAGCCCAGGTCAGGAGAGGCCAGACTGGGGTGCTTCGTAGACTCGTCAGCTCTGCCTGTGACCGCCAGTGGTCTGACAGAGGAGCCAGAAGCCCAGGCTGAGCCCAGCCCAGCCCAGCCCAGGCGTGCAGGAGGGTGACCACGAAAGAGGTTCGCAAGAAAGGGCTGGCTAGAGGGAGAAGACAGGGAAAGGAAGGGAAGAGGAGGGAAGGGCAGGGAAAGAAAGGGCAGGGCAGGGAAGTGCAGGGCAGGTGGTTTTTCAGGAGTCTCAGAGCTGGTTAATGAGGTCTGGACCTCCAGAGTCACCTGCCCATTGTAGATGCCAGCTGTACCCTGCCAAGTTCCTCCTTAACAATGGGACCACATTCCCCAGATGCTGTGACTGTTGACTTGGGACAACATTGCCCTTGCTGGATAATTGCCACCTTGCTCTGAGATGACCCCACTGTGGGACAACCCATAGCCAATGATATCATGGCTTATCTCCTTGCCTCAAGGTGAGAGAACAAGGTGGTATCATTAATGCCCCAGAGTTCCCCATGGGATTAGGCTGAGGCCAGACTTCCCCTGAATCTTTGCTTAGCTTCTTCTGCCTTATCTTTCTCTCCTAGCTCCTTGGGGTTTCCCATGAACACCCTCCATCAATAACTCACCTACGAAAATCTCCACCTTGAGCTCTGCTTCTAGGTCAGACCTACTACAGGCTCTCACACTAAAACTTCTCTCTCGCCGCTTATTGGGAAGCCCACCTCTTCAGTTTCTGGGGGTATCTAGAAACGTGCATTTTCACATGATGGCAGGGTGGCATCCAGCATCTCAGCATGCCAGTGTGTGCCCACAAAGGATTTTGGGCACCACCATTTATCAGTGGTATGAACTTGGACCAAGACTTGAACTTCTCAGAGTTTCTATTTCTGCCTCTGAGGATTGGGGGTCATTATACAATCTTGCAGGGTGGTTGTGAGGAAGAGCCAGGGACAAAGAACTTGGCTTTAGAGTGAGATAGACTGCCCGGCTAGCTGTGTGACCTTGGGTGTGTGGTTCATGTCTCTAGCCTCTGTTTTCTCATTCAGATGATGAAAATAATAATGGTACTGAAGCTATAGGTTCCTGAGAGCACTACGTATGTGTGAAACACTCAACACAGAGCCTGGCCCGTTTAGTGAATAGTAGCCATACCAAGTGAGTATGGTTATTTCTATTAGTGGAGGTGACATGTCTAAAATCAGATGGCCATAATAATAGCAAATACCCTTGGTAACTTGGGAAAGGTGCCCCAGAAGTGTGGCAGATGGGACCCTCGGGGCCTGATATGTCAGGTGTGGGCTGGGGAGGGGTAGGCAGATGGCACCCACCCGGACTTGCTTCTCAGTCAACTGGCATGAACCCGAGGTTACTGTTGGACATCAGCCTGCCGCCAGTGGCTTGCCTGCATGCCAGCCCATTTGTCACCCTGTCAGCTCCTCCACACTTGAAAGCGGCTCCTCAGAAAGTGGGGACAAAGCCCATGGAACAAAGCACTGCTTTCCTTCTCTAGGACTGGAGAAGGGGAGTCAAGGCCAGTGAAGAGCAAAGAACACCCCAGGGCTTGCCCTTGTGGAGAACACCACTGACAAGAAGTGCAAGGTGCAAATTCTGTCTTCTACCAGGAGCAGGGGTCCATGAACCTGGCTCTCAGCCAGGTCCAGCTCCCTCCTTGTGTTTGTACGGCAGGCAAGCTAAGAATGTTTTCACCTTTGCAAGAGGTTGGGGAAAATGGCCAATAGTATTTTATGAAAAGTCTAGGAATTTAAAGTTCAGTGCCCTTAAGTAAAATGTGACTGGAACACAGTTCCGCCCATTCATTGACTTACCGTCTGGGGCTGTTTCCAGGCCACAAAAGGCCGAGAAGAGTGACCAGAGAAGGCTCGTGGCTCGCAAAGCTGAAAATGTTTATTGTCTACTATTTGCAGAAAAAAAGTCTGGTGTCCCCTGACTTAGAGCATCAGGCTGACCAATGCTGGGTAGAAAGGAAAGGGGCTTCCTCCTTGCTTACATTGTTTTTTCCTCCAATAGTCTACCTCCTTTCAAAATGCCTGGTATTTTCTTAATACCGGTACCTGACGGATGCAGAGGAAGAATCTGATGAATAAAATCACACCAAGGTGTTGGTGACTTAATGTAAGGTATTACTCTCTCCTTTGCCCAAGAGATTGGGCTGAAGGAATCAGTCTTTGAGTGGTGGAATTTTAGGACCTGTATTGTGTGTGTGTGTGTGTGTGTGTGTGTGTGTGTGTGTGTGTGTGAAGGAGATAAGGGAGAGAGGGGGGAGAGACGGAGAGAAAGGAAATGTGTAATTACACAAGATAGAAGCTGCAGAGCCCTGGCCCGAAGGAAGGAGATAAGCAGATGACCTGGGTGAGAGCAGCAGGAGCCCAGCCGAGCGGCTCCGGGAACCTCTGAGGCCAGGTTAGAGAAGGTGCCGCCTTTCTGATGGGAACTCTAAGCCTGTATGGTACCAGGCTCCTTTGATCACCGCACAGCGCTGCGAGCACGTGGAATCTGAACAAATCAGGACAGTGGCGGTGCCACCTCCACTCCAAGGCACTGCCCAGGAGGTCAAACCCCCATGGCTGAGCCAGAGGACAGGTGACAGCCGGCTTTGTGCCTTTGTTGGCCTTGACACTTGCTCTGTTGTGCCTTTTGTGTGCCAGGTACCAGCTGCTGGCTTTATGCTGCCGCATATCTCTGCCCTCCTCTTTGCTTCGCTGCCTGGATCTGAAGGGCAGTCGCAGTTGGAGGGCAAGGCTGGTGCAGCTCGGCTACTGCTGCTCCGTCCCCTAGGACCCAGCCACCCTTACGTCAGGCTCTCATTGGCTGGATAGCTGCTATGGGGCTTCACCCAGCCTGGCACCTCCAGTTTCTGTTTCCCAAGTTCTCTCCCTACAAGAATCAGGGTGAGCTCTGTGAAATGCCAGCTGTTATGGGCTGACCTGTGTTCCCCCAAATTCCTATGCTGAAGTCCTAACCTCCAGCACCTTGGACTGTGACTGTATTGGGGGGTAGGGCCTTGAAGGAGGTAATTATGTTAAAACAAGGCCATTAGGGTGGACCCTAATCCAATCCAAGTGGCGTCCTCATAAGAAGGAAACATTTGGACACAGAGACAACCCCCCACCCCCCCACCCCCCAAGGTCCTCACAGTTGCCAGTGTGACTAAGCCTTTGTATATGCGGCATCCTGTGTTGGAAAGCTCTCCCCACCCTGGCAACTCCTATCCCTCCTTCAAGACTTCTTCCCAGTGCCTCCCCCATGTCCTCCTGGACAGAAACACCAGTGTGGGCTCCGGTGGACCTTCCACGCTGGATTCCCCAACCGCCAGCCCAGTGGCTCCTTGAGGACAAAGACTATGCTTCATTTACCTCTGTGGCCCCAGAGCCCAGCACACAGCCAGGGCCAGGACGTGCACAGCTCCGCTTTGTGAGTGCTGCACTGAGCACCTCACCCGCATGGTCAGCGGCCAGGTGGGCATCCCATGTTACCTGCCCTCCTAAGACACAAGCAGTAAACGGTATGATGCCGCTAAAGTGCCAGGCATGGAACAGCTTCTGTGGGCTTTGCTTCTACTAGCTTCTACCTGCTCCCTTCTTCAGGGACCACCTGAGCCACTCGACCTGCAAGGGAGCCAGAAGTGCTCCTGCAGGCATGAGGCTGAGGCTGAGACTTTACCTGACGTCACACCCTGGCTTGGTCCCCTTTCCCTCCCTGTCCTGCCTCCTCTGCCCCTGGCTGGTTCCAGCACTTCCTTGACCCACCATTTGCCCCTAAATCCTTGTCTCAGGCTCTGCTTCTAGGAGAGCCTGACCTCATATGGGGTTGGCAACTTTTTTTCTGCAAAGGGCCAGATAGTAAATATTTAATAAATGTTTTCATCTTTTTTTTTATTGTTAAATTTAATGGGGTGACATTGATTGGTAACAATTAGAGAGTTTCCCGATGTACAACTCCACATCACATCACCCATGCATCGCATTATGTGCCCACCTCCCAGAATCAGCTCCCCTCCCACCACCATATATCCGGTGTCCACTCCCACCTCCCCCCCACAACTCTCCCTGCCCCCTCCTCCCCCCTCTCCAGGTAACCACCAAACCATTGAGTGTGTCCATAATGCTGGTGCCCTCTCCCTCCTCCCCTCCCTCTCTCCCTCCCCCCTCCTCCCCTTCCCTCAGGCAATCACCAAGTTATTGGGTGTGTCCATAGGTCTCTGTGTCTGTAACTTTCAGTTTTATATTCCACCTATAAGTGAGGTCATATGTTTCCGGATTCTTTCAGTCTGACTTATTTCGCTTAATAAGATGGTCTCTAGGTCCATCCATGTTGCCAGAAATGACTGTATTTCATCATTTCTTATCGCTGAGTAGTA
>PVKE010005265.1:0-59930 GCA_004027555.1 Craseonycteris thonglongyai
TCTTTTTTTATTTCTGATGGTAATTGCTAGGAACTGAATTGTGTCTTCTCCAACTTCATGTGTTAAAGCCCTAAACCTCAATGTGACTGGGTTTGAATATAGGGCTTATACATAGGTAGCTGAGTTTAAAAGAAGTCGTAAGAGTGGGGCCCTAATCCTTATAAGAAGGGGATGAGACAGCAGAGGTCTAGCATGCTTTCTCTCTCTCTCACTTTCCACACGCGAGAGAAAAGGCCACGTGAGGGCACAGTGAGAAAGTGGCTGCCTGCACATCAGAATGAGAGGCCTCACTAGAACCCAACCCTGGTGGCACCTTGGTCTTGAACTTCTAGCCTCCGGAACGGTGAGCAGGTCAATTTCTATTGGTCACGCTCCCCAATCTATTGTACTTGGTTACAGCAGCCTGAGAGGATCAGACCGCTGCTCAGTGTTAATATTTGGGTTTCCTCTCTCTTTTTTCTTCATTAGGGTATCCAGAGTTTTATACATTTCATTCACATGCTCTAGGATCCAGCTTTTGGTTTTACTGTGTTTGTTTTCTGTTTTAACTCTTCATTATTTCCTTTCGTACACTTATTTCAGTAAAACTTGATCTTCTTTTTCTGACTTCTTAAGGTGGAAGCTTGTATCATGGTGACCTTCTACATTTAATGTACTTTCTGACACTGTTGAGTTTATGTTCACCTTCTTACTGTGTGTTTTCTATTCCTACTGCATTTTTTTTTAAGATTTATTTTATTGATTTTTGACAGAGAGAAACAGAGACAGAGAGAGACAGAGAGAAGGGGGAGGGCCCAGAGCCGTCTCCATAGTTGACATTAGTTTTCCATATAGTTTCACTCCACAGGTGGGCACAGGGCTGCGCAGGGCAGGAACTGGGCCGGGAGCCTCCCACATAGGTCCCGGCAAGAACTGAACTGGGGGCACACCCCAGCTCAGCATGTGGGTTCGCATGGGCCGGGGCCGGGATTCGATCCTCAGTCCCCGGGGCTTCAAAGCGAGAGCTTTACCCGCTGAGCCATCCCAGCTTCCCCACGTACTGCATTTTGTGTTTCCTTTTTTTTTTTGTCCCTGTCTTCTTTGCAAGTAAATAATTAATTTATAATTTTCAGGTTTATCTCCATGTTTATGAGGGCTGTCCAGCCAGAAAGTATCCAGACATTTAACTGTTCTCATTATATTGACAATAGCTGGATTTTTAATTTTTCTGGACAGCCCTTATATACTATTTGCTAAATCTGTTTTATTTATTTTCAATAATTGCTCTAGGTTTTGCAATTTATATGTTCACACTGTCACAGGCTGCTTCTAAATTATATCCGACCACAGCAAGTACAAAGGCTACATTATGGGTGACTTTGCAATAGAATGAGCAAGAAAGCATATATAATACTTTAGCTGTCTTCTATAATGCTTTGCAGGAAAGAGCTTTGCAAAAATATATAACAATGACACTCTGCTCACTAATTTTTTCTCTTTGGGCTAGTGTAGTTATTTCTCATTAAAAATATTATTTTTGTTAATATAGGATTGGTTTATTGTTAATGCTTTAAAACAAACGAGTAAATAAACATTCTCATTAACCTCAATTAATAAATATACATCTTTATTTTAATTTCTAGTATAGTAAATACTGGTAGGTATAACCCGTATATATAAATAAAGCTCTCTGGGTTTCTCAAGAATTTTTAGGACTATAAAGGTGCCCAAGACAAAAAGCTTCAGAATTGCTTCTTAAACTGCTAATGATCTTTCAAATATAAATGTTAAAAATCTCTTACTTCCTTATGTTTCCCTGTCCAGGCTCTCCACTCCTTTATGTAGACACAAACTTCCACGTGGATTGCTGCCCTTCAAACTAAAGACATTTCTTTGACATTTTTGTAAAGAGAACTGCTTGCAAAAAAATTGCCTCTGTGTTTGTTTGTCTAAACAATCTTCATTTTGCTTTCCGGATAGAAATTTAGCTAGATATAGATTTTTAGGGTGGCATCTCCCCCCTAGCAATTCCTGCTGTTCATTGTCTCATGCTCCCGGCCCTCTTCTGGCTGCTGAGAACCGCTATTTGAGGAGGTGAACCGCATGTTAAGAAAAGAAGGCAGTTGGAATCCCAAGATGGACTAAAAAAGAATTAACTCCACATTTCATTCACCGTGAGAACCTGCACTTTCTACCAATTCATGTTTCATCAGCAGAAGCTCAGGTATTTCAAATTGATTTGCATTATTTAGTTTATAATTTTCAACTAACCTCAAACCTTCAAAACCTTTGTTCAACAGTCCAAAGGATTTTTAGTTGAATTAAAAATCCTACCTTAGGGGGATGCTGGGATAGTTCAGTGGTTGAAGGCTTGCTTTGCAGTCCTAGCCCGGTTTGTTCACCCCCACATGCTGAGCTGTGACAACACTGGTAACCATTGCGATGGCTCAGTGGTGAAGGTTTCTTGCCTCCCCTGAGGGAGGCCCCTGTTCAGTTCCTACCCTGCATGGCCCCACATCCACCTGTGTGGAAGGAAACCATGTCACAACTAATGACATACAACTACGGAGACTGCTCTGCCTCCCCCTCTGCTCCCAACACACACCCCTTCTCTCAAACAATAAAATAAATTGTAAAAAAGGAATCCTACCTTAGGTCAATGGCATTATGTGTTTTTTGAGAAAAGGAATACGGTATAAAGAAACAGTTGGTTGATCTTTTCAGTCCCTCCACCCCCAGTATTTATTCTGCAAAAATGGGATAAGAAAGGCTAGAATATGAGAATTCTTTATAGAATGTCACATTATTGTTGTTGTTGTTGTTATATAGTTGGTATTTGAACACATGTGTTTTCTTAGGAATTTTAAAGAGGACTGACTCTTGTGCTTTGGTACTGACGACTTTGAACCTATTCTAACAATAAATGCAAACTCCAGACCTTCCAGAAGAAAAACACAAACCCATGTGTTGGAAGAGAAGTGCCACCTAGCCATTCCCATCAAATGCCAACCACATTATTAAAATGTGTCCTTTTAAAATAAATGAAAGGTGGAGAAGTCATATGGATGTTGGAGACTCTCCCCTTCAGAGAAGCCAGGCCTGGAAGGAGAGGTGAAACCACTGTAAATTAGAGAAAAAAACGACTTCAACGCATCTCCTCTCCATTTCAGCTCCCTGTACTGTGACGTCCTAGTGACAGCTATCCCACTGACATGGCCACTCTGAGGAGGGCTGGGGCACAAACTAGGCAGGTTGACTCCGCGTGCCCTCTGCTGTGGGGGTGGATGAGAGCTGCCCAGAGCACAGACCCCCGAGCCTGGGGGCATCTCACTTCCCAAGCACCCTGCTCCTTCCCAAACCCCTGCCTGCACCCCGAGTGCCCTCACCTCTCTGATCTGTCCAAACCCTGCTGACCACGTGCTCCGTGCAACCCAGCCGTGGGCTGCAGATGGGCACAGGCCCTTCTCTCTGCACTGACACACCTGCAGTTTGCACGTGGATTTCACACCACCTGGGGGCTCATGCCCTGGCCTGCGCACCTTCTCCACTGTGCACAGGGGCTGCTTTCAGATGCATGTGGGGCAGGCAGAACCCGGGGTTACTGGGGAGAACTTGGGAACTGAGAAGTAGAAGAGACACCCCTGAACTCTCACTCTTCCACACTCGAGTTTCCACACCCCATGGCCAACCTGCCAGGCACAATGTCACTGTCCCCTGATGCTCTACATCAGGGGTGTCAAACTGCTGGCCCGCGGGCCACATGCAGCCCCCGAGGTCATTTTTTGTGGCCCACGATGCTCTGAAATAAAATGAAAATAGAAAAAATTGTTATGAGGAAAATAGCGCTATGGGGAGATCAAGGCAATACCATATACACAATTCCCTTGTTCACCCTTTAACTACTGAAGACGAGTGTACACGTGGCCCAGTGCCTTTCCTGGGGACCTGTGGGCGTGTATAAACGCACTGACTCAGTTCTGGCGACGTTTGTACATGGGATGTGGCCCGCGGGAATCTCGCCTGTTGCACCAAATGGCCCGCGTTTTAATTGAGTTTGACACCCCTGGTCTACATGGTATAGGGCCAGGGCACGACGAACCCCTGGGTGACTGTTAGCAATGAATGCCCCCTGGATTGGGAAGCGCCTGGTTAGGAAGGGTGAGCAGGGGCTGGCCCCCACCTGTTCTCTTGCAATAGCTCTGATGGCTGAGTTACGTCTATACTGAGCTCCCCAAGAAAGAACCTGAGCCTCGAGGGCCACCAGATTTGTCTTTTGGGCAATGGGCTTAGACTTGGTCATTTTTATAACTTAGGTTCTAGCATACCGGCACACAGAGACTAGCCATGATGAAAGGGCAACATCAGTGTCCAAAATGCCATCGACACTCTGCAGCTGTGGACAGGAGAACCCTGCAGGCAGAACACACTTGGGCTAAGGTTTGAGGGCTATCCAAAAAGTCCCCCTAAACGTTCACGGGAAAGTCCAACAGGTTCCTGATTGAATAACCACCCCATGAGTGAGACCCCACAATCAGCTGTCCTTGGACTGAGAACTATTATTTTCTTTATTTTATTGTGTGAGAGATGGCAAGAGAGAGAGAGGGAGAGGGAGAGAGAAAGAGAGACAGAGAGAAGTGGGAGGGCCCAGAGCAGTCTCCATAGTTGAACATCATTAGTTGTGTCATGCTTTCATTCCACACAGGTGGATGGGGGGCCATATGGGGTGGGAACCAAATCAGGGGCCTCCCACATGGGAGGTGAGAACCCAGCAGTTACTAGTTGCGCTGTAGTTCAGCATACAGGTTTGCATGGGCCGGGGTGGGATTCGACCCCTGGACCCAGTGGTTGCAAGGCAAACACTCTACCTGCTGAGTTATGCTGGCCTCCCAGAAGGACTATTCTTGGTACTTCAACATCCCCATCTGACCAGTATCCCTCCACTGATTCACTTGGCCTCTCTCTATTGCACATTTCTGCCCCAAACTTAAAAGCTCCAATGGCTGTCATTTCATTAATATGCCACGCTTATCCCTGACACCTTCCTTGGGAATATCCAAAATTGGTGACTGGTTCAACTTCACCATGGGTCTCTATGAAGCAAGGATGCACTGTGAGATGTGTTGAGAGAGAAAGATGCTGTTCCCACGACCAGACACGTTACAGGCCCTGCTCCCGCTCCAGCAGGCAGAAGCATTTTTGTGTCTTTAGCACAAGAGAGAACAGTTTGCTGAATGTGTTTGCTGTCGTCACTGCTGTTCTAAGATCGGAGGGTGGTTTGCTTTTTCCTGGACCTGTTTGGAATGCTTGAGCCAAGAGCAGAGATCTGAGGCACTCCATTTTAAAAGGACAGTAGCACTGAGACCAGTACACTGGCGATTTCAAATTCAAATGTGTCCAGGTAGAGATCAGCCAAGGGAGGGGCCCGAATTCCCCTCAACAGTGTGAACTTTTCATCGTGGCTTCTGAGGTTCAGTACATACTTCACTGACGGTTAATCAGGAGCAATTCCTCCTGTCTCCATATTCTTTTGCCTGTCTCCTCTGTAGTCCTGTTAGAGAATACACTTCTTCATTAGTAATGTGTCTTCATTTAGCCCAACAACCAGCTGTGCTAAATGAACGTTCACATTTCAGTTCTTCCACGTGATTCTGTGCATACGATCTCAGCTGAATGCCATCCACCTAGCTCATTGCCTCAAGCACAAGTTACTAGCAAATTTCAGGTGTAAAATGTTAAACCCAATTTCATTAGATCTCAAAGTGGGGTGGGGGAAATGATCTTCCTAGGAAGCTTTTCTTACAAGTTCTATAGCCTTTAGGCCCCAAATCATTGACTCCTAATTTGCCAAAAAAGCTCCCAGTGCTTCAGTCATGGCTGTCACCTAGAGTCACAATCCTTGAAGAATATAGTTGTTAATTTCCAGCCTCAGAATCAGAATTATCTGGATCACACTAGAATCTGTCATTCACATTGGCCAAATCTAAAATTTCACTGATAGAGGGGACCAGAAAAAAAAAAAAAGTCTAAAACTAAAAATATTTGGGAGGTGCTTGGGGAAATTTGAACAATGAGTGAATATTATACAGCATTAAGTAAGGTCTATAGTTTTGCTAATAGTAATAATAGTGTAGTATTTCATCTTTATATGCTAGAGGCTCATAGTGAAGAACTTATGGGTAAAATAATATGTCTGGTGTGGGCATTAAAGTATACTAGTAGATTGGGGATTATAGGAAGTGAGAGGGTTCAAATATTGATTTATACTCTGTTAGAAACAACCAAAAATATATGTGTAGGCATGCCTATGTGTAAGTGGATATGATGCATGAGTGCATCTCTGTATATTTCAATGTTTAGGTTAAAACATGTGTGTGTGTATGTAAGTAGATATACGTGTGCATATACATACATGTGCACACATACATTTTATATACATTTTGGGTATCTTCATCAATATTGACAGTACATACATCATCTATCTATCATCTATCTATCTATCTATATCATCTAACTATTCATCTTCCATGTATCTAATCTATCTCATCTATCTATCTATCTATCTATCTATCTATCTATCTATCTATCTATCTATCTTCTATCTATCATCTACCTACCTACCTAAATGTTTTACTGTAGATAAAATTTGATACTAGTAACATTATGTTAAACTATCAGTATAGATATTAATATTGCTAGTGGAAGAGTAAATTCATGCAATCTTTGTAAGATATTATTCTACAGTAATTGAGTTTAAAGGTTATTATTATCTTTAATTTAGGTGTGCTACTCTATGCATTTATGATGTGAAATTAATTAGAAGTTATGTCAAATGCTTATGCAAAACATTTCATTATACTACTATTATCAGATTAAAGATAAAAATCATTACTTACTCTTCATTAGAAAGAGGTTAACATAAAATTATGCTGTAATAGACACTCAAATGCCCCCTTGATGGCACAAGAAAAGATTTACATAAATGGAAAGACACATTATGCTGTTGAAGAGGATGATTCAATAATCCAAATATGTGTATCACTTTGAACTATTCTGTGCTTAATAAAATTTTAAAAAATCTAATGAAATATACTGAAAACTGACAAGTTATTCTGAAATTGTAACAAATAAATCCATATATTATATATAGTAGCATTTAGAATAAACTAACTTTGCCACAGTAAGAAGTGCCACCCACATCTCATTGATTAAAACAACAAATATTTATTCTTCACTCAGTTCTGTGCCCCCTTTTAAAAAACTGTTCTCCGGGCTGTAGGTCATGGAGGTTTGTGTCTCCCCAGTGACACTCCGATGCAGAAGTAGTCCCACGATGTCACTCATAGTCTCTGATTCTTTAGTTTGCTCCACATTGCAGCATTTCGTGAAAGACGTGGGTTACAGCTGAGACGGCAGTTGGCTTCTAAATGAAATGCGATATTGCTTTTGGTGGTACACGGGGAGGTCTATGGAATAGCACATATAAATGTCTTTCTGCTCCGGGAATATTCAGTGAGTAGGAAACAGAAACACATGACGTAGTCAGTTTTAGAACAGGTCTTGCTACATGGCTGCTCTGGTAGTTCTGGCAGCGCGCATGCTTATTTCCTGTGTTATCAATCCAATTAACACAAAAACCCGACGTCAGACCCCCGACGGCTGTGAGAACGCAAGGCTGGCAGGTGGAGCTCCAAACAAGCTTAAGAGAGTCCAACAGAAGATGCAGAAAGCTACATTTCAGTAAAAGCAAACACACAGGAGAAAATACTGTTTGTCTAATAATCACAGGTCTGTGATTAATGGGGGTGGGCTGTCCCTTCTGCCTCAGCTGGCGCTGGTGCACCCACGTGCGAACTTGGCCGGAATCATAGTAATTATTTGTTTATTCTCTTCTCCTGCAATTGAATCTGAACTCCTTAGAGGCACAAACCCGTTATGTTGTGATTTTTACTGTCATCCATACCCGTCTACACACCTCTGAAGGAGAACTTCTGATTCAGGAAAGGTGCTGGTAGATGTTCATTAACCGAGTGGGTGCATGACGAGATGAATAAATGAATAACATTATTGCCTTTCTCTGATTGGTTCAAAGTGCTAATAAAACACTTCACATTCCATAGCTATTTTACCCTTGACACCTTTAGGACAGATTCTGTACTTAATACTTCAGGTATTCTTTTAATATTAAATTCAAGGAATGATATTGCTTGAAATACAATAGCCACACAGTAGTTCCTATTAGGCTCATTGGCGAACTTGGGCGATAAGTAATTTCTCGGCGAGGATCTAAACGAGAAAAAGGAAATCATTTGGTGAGTTTAAGACAGAGATGACTTACACAGTGTTGCTAATATATGGGGTGGAAACCTTGAGAATTCACACGGCTTGGGGAGGCTGCTCAGAGGGGCCACACAGGGCACTTCAGCCACCCGGGCGGGAGACTCGCAGGCAGGACGCAGCTGCCAGAGCTCGGGGCCGGGTCTGCTCTGTGGCCGGCACACGCACAGCCTTCTGTCCAACACACAGAGGAGACCCAGAGATGCCACCAAAGACAGGGAGGAGGGCCGGGCTTCCCCCGTCCCCTCTCCCGCGGGCAGGAAGCTTCCAGAACAGAGCTGTCATGGGCGCCTGGGAGGCGCAGCGGGCTGGCTGGGCTCTGGGATGGAGAGAAGGGCTGGAGAAGGGAGGAGGACCGCTGAGGACCACCAGGGCTGGAAGCAGGCCAGGACGAGGTTGGAGGGAGTCAACGGAGAAGGTCCCTGAAACCAGTGACTCAGAGGCCGATGGTGACCAGGGGATCCACTCTGCTGAGGAAACCCACGCCTGAGGATTTCCCTGAGCTCCTCATAGTCATGAAAGCTGGATCCGACCATCTCTCCAACAGCTGTGGGCGCCCGAAGGCAGATCGCTCCCGATTTCCACAGCGGCTGCATGTCCCTGTCTGGGTGGTCAGTGGACTTTCTTGGTGAATTTGATCGTTTCTTGTCTGTTTTGAGATCACGGTCCTGCTATCATTCCAGGCCGTAGAAGCAACCCCTTCAGTTTTCTTCCCCCATCTGAGCAAAGTGCTGACTTAGGACAGAAGAGACTCTACCGGAGCACTGGGGGCTGCCCTGGTGCCCTGTGAGGTGGAGCCCCCAAGGCCCCGCCTGTCCCCTCAGCTACCCTGACAGTGACAGTCCCTCACTAACTCCACTCTACCACGTCACACGTCATAAGCCTGCTCAGTACTCCCCTGCTCTTTCCTCTCCTCCCTGCTCCTATAGGAACTGTGCACGCTCTCTCCTCAGTACTGGGCACTCACAACACTTGTGTATGTCAAGTGTGTAACGCATCCCAGCTCTTATTGATAAACTAAGCTCCTCATCCATCTTCAAGTGTTTTGCAGATCAATACGTGGTCCCCCCCATTTTAGGACCTTCCCTATAGAAAACCGTAGAGGTTTTAAATAATAAATAGACCCTTATTAACAAAACCTTCTTGGTTTCATGAGGGACATAGGAGATATAGACTGTTTTTAGAGATAGATAAATGAAACCATTGTAATTTTAATGGCCTTAGGATAGTCCCATAAAACTGTTCTGTATGCATTTGGGAATGTGGCTCTAAAACTCAGAGAAAGGTCAAGGTTTTGAAAGCTATTTCGAGGTTGTCAGTGGTAACTGAAGCGATCGAGCTGGATAGAATTGTGCGTAAATGACATGGCGCTGGAGGAGCGATTAGGCCTCATGTCAGACTTCTGAGCAGCACCCGAGAATGGAAGCCAGTGGAGGAAGGGCAGGTATAGGGGACTGAGAGGTGAACCATGAAGAAAAGTTTCCAGAAAAGACGTCAGAGAGGGGTTGATGGTGGTCAGAGGCCAAAGAGAGCCCCAAACATATTTAAGACCCTACTTAGAAAAAATCATTTGGATGTGGCAAATTATAAATCACTTTTGACCTTAGGAAATGCCCTTCCAGAAAATACAGAACCAAGCTGATTTCCAGGAAGTAACCAAGTTTGCACTTTGGCCAGTGAAGTAGAGAAGAGGGAGATTCAGGGGCACCGATGGCTGGTCGTAGGAGTGTGGGCGTAAAGTGAAAGAGGAATGAGAAGATTCAGTTAGGCGCGATTTCGTTTAGCTATGATGGCAGGGTGAGCTTGCTTTATACTCAGGGAAGAGGCCACCAGAGACAAGGGAGACACGAGAGAGAGAACTGGTGCTTAATGGTGGGAGAGGAGAGAGGGTCCCAGGCGCTAGGAGAGGGGTTGATCTCCATCAGGAGGTGACAGTGTTCTCATTGTTTACGTGGAGCAATGTGAACAAATGGCTGCCTCCAGCAGTTCACGGCCTTCTGCTTCTTCAAGGGTCTGAAGGAGATCAGCAGGGACGATTACACAAATAGGTTGTATCACTTTCTTCTTTGGCCCCGGAGCCCATTGTAGAAGCCGTGTACCTGCTGGACCAGTTGAGACTGGATGTTAGTCACACAAACTTGATCCTGAACTGGACAAGAGTCAAACACCCCAAATAAAAACCAATGGTCTTTAGTCTCTTTCAAGCCCTAGGCACGCTCCTGGTAGGTGAGAGAACGCATAGGTCCAGAGGGAAGGCACGCTGGTGAAAGGGCCCCAGCAGGAGGCAGGGATGGCTGGAGCCCGGGGTTCCAGGAGGTGACTGACAAGCTGAAGATTTTGTCTTGAGGCAACGCCCCTGAATTGGTTTGTGTTTTCAGAAGAAACCCTCTGGATTCTTAGCTGTTCCCTGACAATGCTGGCTATATCCACACAAAACCGACATCTGGAATTCTAGAAGGAATGGGAAAAAAATTCAAGACTTTAAATAGCTGTGTAAGACTTTGTGTTCTGTTTATAATTTTAATATCTGAAACCTTTGAGAAGAGTTTATTTACTTTGGATTGTTTCTAATGACCATCACTCATCAGTGGCTACATTTCACGATTGGTGATATAGAAGTTGAGGGCTTCAAATGCATCAACGCTTTATTTATTTATTTATTTATTTAATTTTATTAAGATTTATTTTATTGTTTTTGACAGAGAAAAAGAGAAAGAGAGACAGAGAAAGAGAGAGAAGGGGGAGGGCCCAGAGAAATCTCCACAGCTGCACATCATCAGCTTTCGACATGGTTTCATTCCACACAGGTGGACGGGATCCATGCAGGGCAGGAACTGGGATGGGGGCCCCCCATGTGGGAGGCATGCCCCCACAAACTGGGGGCTGAACCGGGGACCTCCTACACTTGGGAAGCTTGGCCGGTAAGAACAAAACTGGGGGCCTCCCACATGATAAGCACACCCCAGTTCAGCATATGGGTCTGCACAAGCCAAGTCCGGGACTTGATCCTTGGACCCCAGGGCTGCAAAGCCAGTGCTCAACCCTCTGAGCCATCCCGGCTTCCCTGTATCAGTAGTTCTTAAAGAAAACATCTCATGTTTAGGACTTGACTTTTTGCAGGTACTAGACTTAGTTTCCTGGGGAAGCCGGGATGGCTCAGTGGGTTAAGTGCTCACTTTGCAGCACCGGGGACCGAGGATCGAATCCCGGCTCCGGCTCTGGTCCGTGCTGACTCATATGCTGAACTGGGGAGCTCCCCCAGTTCAGTTCTCTCTCTGCCTCTGTATCTCTCTCTCTCTGTCAAAATAAATAAAACTTTAGACTTAGTTTCCTAACACCAGCCTAGGGTTAGCATTTCCCCCAGGGCAAGCCCAGGTTTAATGTTAATGTTTTTTTCTGCAATTTCCTTTTTTCTATTTGCTCTTTCAATATTTGCCTGACATCCAGAAGTTCAAGATTACATTTAAAATGCATTTGTTTCAATTCATCCAAGACTTAATTATGTTGTTTTAGTCTGCCATATTGCTAGGAGAAGTCCAAGGAAATCATTAAATATAGGTATAGTTATATACAGATATGGTTAATCTAAACCTTTTAAAAGTAAGTGTAATTTACTTTGGCTTACATCTTTACATCAAGAGGAATATGTAGAAGAATTTTCAAATGCATTTAGCAAAGTAGAGTTCAACAGTTTGTTTACATGGACTAGTAAAGAATAATAGTTTTAATCAATAAACAGAACAGAAGGCTTCAAGTTTGAAAGTCTATAAATTAGAAATTTAATATCAGCTTTACTCTTTAATGGTTTCTGATTCCTTCTTCATAAATTTCTAATTGAACTTTTAAGAGCAGATGAATTGGATAATAAAAAATAGATTATAAAACTCACTTCACATGTTCCTCTAGTTCGTGATTTAAAACAAATAATTACCTTCCTCATACAGGGGCACTAGATACTTCTTTTTAACTTATTTGTATATTTTATAGATTAACTTTTAATTGTGAACCTTAGAGATTTAACAATTGTTTAATTTAACATTTCAATAACACAGGAAACTAGATGCATTAATATTGTTGCTTTGAGATATGTTTAGTTTGTTATTATATAAAAATACTGCTCTTCCATTACATGCAGTTCTGAAGAACTCAGAATGAATAAATGGTGGTCATCATGGTTAGATTGTTTTTGCCCATTTTCACCTTCCATAACCGCTTACAAAGGAGAATTACCTCACACTGACATCAAGGATTCTATACAGCTTCTGGGATAAAGTGGAAGATGGAATTAAAGCAAAAGAACTGAATCTGCTTTTTCCAGAAATCACCACTAGAACTAATTTTTAGAAATATACAAACCACAAGAGAGGCAACAACAGCAAAGGGGTCTGGAAGCTGGAAAAAAATGACGTGGGACAGCCAGGCTTCCAGATCCCACTGGGATTTGAAGGAGAATGCAGATGCTCTGAGGTGGTGGGCACAGAAGCTCACAATCTCAGTGTATTGCATTTATGTGGCAGGTTCATCAAGTGGCTTAGAAACTAACCCCACCAAGAATCTCAGAACTTGACCCTGATGACCGGAATAGGTCTCATTCACTTTATTATTTTTCCTTTGTTCTCTTTCCTTTTCCTTTTCCTCTTTTTCTTCCTTTCTTTCTTTCTTTCTTTCTTTTTTTTAATACATTTTTATTTATTTATTTATTTTTGACAGAGAGAGAGAGAGAGAGAGAGAGAGAGAGACAGAGAGAGAACTGAACTGGGGGAGCTCCCAGTTCAGCATATGGTTCCGCCGGGCCGGGGCCAGGATTCGATCCTCGGTCCCTGGAGCTGCAAAGTGAGCGCTCAACCCACTGAGCCATCCCGGCTTCCCCTCTTTCTTTCTTTCTTTCTTTTCTTTCTTCTTTTTTCTTCTTTTTCTCTCTTTCTCTTTGTCCCACCCTCTCTTTCTCCCTCCTTCCCTCCCTTCTTTCTTTCTTTCTCTTTCTCTCTTCTCTATCTCTATTTCTTTCTATTTTTTCTTTTTCAAAACTAGCAGCCTTATTGCCTGTATAATATTAAGCACAACACAACAATTAAAATAATAAGTCATCAATAACTCTACCATCTAGCAATAAGTCTTTCAAATTTTTTATTTATAAGCTTTCATTTCTCCTGTCTCCGCATATCAGTCTCAATTACTATTTTTGGGTCAAATTTATTGGGGTGACATTGGTTAGTAAGATTATATATGTTTCAAGTGTACATTTCTATAACACACCACCTGCACATTGCATTGTGTGTTCACTTCCCAAAGTCAATCTCCTTCTGTCACCATCTGTTTGACCCCCTTTGCCCTCTGATACCCCCACCCCCTTAAGTGAACAACCTTCCTTTCTATTGCTTCACAAAGCAACTGTTTTAACATAATGAACTGGTATCAGTGGGGAATAAGGAAGCTTTACTCGTATTTAACACTTTCCAAGCACTAGCGACACAGACAATGATTTCATAGGGAAAATAGACTATGACCGTGGTACAGAAATGTGTAGAAAACGCATGAAGAGGACATTGGGAACCTTGCTAAAGAGCAATAGCATGAAAGTGATTTACTAGCAACACAGACTAAACTCCCGTGGCCAACAATCCTTCCCATCTCTTACAGGCTCCCCCCGTGAGGCTCACCAGTGAAGAAAGAGTCCCATTCCCCTGAATCACCAAGAGAGTGTGTCTGCTTACAGATCAGAAAAACATAAAACAAAACAAAACAAAACAAAGAATGCACAAAACAAAACGAGAACAAAGAATACACAAAACAAAACAAGAAGTTCACAACTCATAGCAAACTTTTCCAGAAATCATTTACTCACGTCTGTTCAAGAGAACTTCGTGTGATGGACACAGGAGGGTGACTTCTGGTTCAATTTAACGCACAGAAGCAGAACACTGGCTGAGTCCCATGTCATCTTAATATGTCATGTCCTGCTGTCCCCAAACCACATACTGAGTCTCCAGGAAAACAAGGGGCGGCCAGGGTCTGAATGGTGACGTCTGGGAACTTGTGAACTCCAGGGGGATGGAGGACGGGAATTGGAGCTCTTCACTGCCCGTCCTCCCCACCAGCCCAGAGACTGCCGATGTCACCAAGGCCCACGTCCCTTCAGAAAGGCCACCAAGACCAGACGTTTGCCTGCAACTCATGGGCTGAGAATGTGCAGGGTCCCAAAGAGGGCTTCGTTCTCTTATTTCAAATGGGAAGCAGCAACGGTGGCTTTAAAATTCACGTCAAAAAAGTGATTCGTTGAGTCACAGTAAGTGGTATTTTCATACTCCACTGGCAGGAAACGATGCTGAACAGAGGTCCTATTGCTTGATCTGTGAGCTGATTGAGCAAAGTCATGGAGCCCAAGGAGGTGGGACATAGCTCTTACGTATCCTGTGGGGTCTTACTATCTGCAGGTAGACAGTCTCAGAATTGAGTTGAATTATAGGACACCCAGCTGGTGTGGGAGAATCGTTTGGTGTGCAGGAGAAACCTACACTTTGGACCTTGGTGCAAAATGGTCGCCACAGGTCTAGAGAAAGGAGTTCAGAAGTATTTATCCTTTATCCAGTGACTATACCTAAAACTAGTTTGTGTCATCTTTGGCAGACACATCGCCGGCCTAGTGTAGTGAAAACAAGACAGAAAGAAGGTGGCAAATAGCACGTGAAGTTTTCTGTCCCTCTGCCTCGTGTGGTCCACGCTGACTGTAGCCCACTTGTGTTTTCACAAGTCCACATCTGAGTGTTTTTTAGGCAATGCCACTGAAAAATGGAGATCAAAGACCTAATTAAAGGGCAGCACTCAGCCTACTGGCCCTCAGATCATTTCATACTAAGGTCACAGGGTAGGTGGATGATGAAAGCTTCAGAATTTCAAGGATATCACTCCATACTAGCAAGTAGAGCATATTCGATGAAAAACGCATGTTATCTGAAGTTTCTTTATTTTAAAATCTCTCCACTTCGTTCCCTTCGTGTCTGCTTCTCAGTGACACTTGGCAAAGGTTCTGGTCAGGGCTGTTCAAGACGGAGTCAGGAGGAGATGTGTCCAAGCTCCCCACATCGAGGGAAGGAGAGATGGTTCCCCATCAGGCCCCCAGGACCCTGGGCCTGCCCCTTAGTCTCCAGAAGTCAGGGCATCCTCAGGGGTGTTATGCATGGAGTGCATGAGACGAGTTGTCCATTTATCATTTACAGCCTCCGTATTCTGAGTTCAGAAGGGTAACCTTTATGCTTGACAATGACTGTCATTCCTGTCCTGGCCTGGTTACCATGGTGCCCAGAGCTCATGGAAGCTTCCAGACATGCAATATTCTGCTCTGTTGTCCCCAACAGCTTCACTTTGGATAAAGTAATCGCTTCTATCCTGACTGACAGCTGAAAAGCTATTTGTGATTTAATCTCCCACAACTCATCTTCCGACAGAGCGGGCAGCATTGACTGGGTGGTATTTGCCTTATGTGCTTCAAATAGCTCGCTCAGGCTGCACTCCCCCCTCCTCCCGGGCCTCCAGGGCCCCAATGGTCACATGCCATTTTTCTTTGAGGGCCTTTTAACCCACACTGATTGGAAATGTAAATAATTCTCCTTTGAGGGCTTCCGCACACCTCAGAAACTGAAGTGTGGACGGATCATCTAGTCAAAAAAAAAAATTACCTGTGGAATTTGATTTCCACACCAATGTTTCAGTCCACAGGATCTGCCAATCGGTCAGCATTCACTGAGTGTCCGCCCAGTGAATAAAACCAGCAGGGAGGAAGGTAATCACTCGGAGTCTTTCAGGCATCATTATGCCCACAGGAGGCCTTCTGGCATCTTCCACACACCAAATATATAAACCATTGTTTTGGATAGTTCTGAGAAGAGACTGTTATAACATATTTTACCTATTTTAAACAAAATAACTTGTTTCGCATTATTGCTTTTTATCACTATGAGTTAGTCATATCTAAAAAGAAATGCAATGATTGAAATCAGGATTTTTCAGTTTTCCCCAAGTAACGAATAGCACACATGAAACCACTGACCGGCAAACGAGTGGCTGTGTTGGTCCCAACATCAATGTGGTCCACATGCCTTCAGACCCCCTTCCCTACTTCTCCCTGCACTTAGACTCTGCCATTATTTATCCCACAGCGAAACAACGTAAGATTAACAACAAACTCCTTGAAGACCGATTAGGAGGCAGCCTTTTGTGGGGGATTGCAAAGGTCCAATTCATTACGTAGATTATGGTGACTCTCATCATCCTTCCAGACATTTCCAGAGCATTCCAGCCCAGGCTCTTGTGTGGATGAAGAATTACTGGTTTATGCGGTGAACTTAGGTCAACAACTGTGGCACTGATTCCACCAGGTGAAGTGAAAGCCATCTGTCACCCTGTCCTCTCTAGGCAGGGGACAATAACTTTAGAAAGAGAACAGTGTGGCATTATCATGAAGAAGGGCCCAGGCTCAGCCACAATCACAGAGACATGATCACAGGACGTTGGCACAGCCAGCTTCACAGTCTTCTAGTTCTGTGGAAGTAGAGTGCTGCAATTTTGAATTCGTAACAGTAATTTATGACATTATTCATATTATGAGACACTTTCTGTGTGTGTGTGTGTGTGTGAGAGAGAGAGAGAGAGAGAGAGAGAAGAAAGTTTCACCTTACAGAAATGAGCTCCCCAGTGCAATTTAAAAATTTACTCATTGTGATTTAAACCAAAATTTTTTATTGTTAAACTTATTGGGGTGACATTGGTTGGTAACACTTACATAGTTTCCAGGTGTCCAATTCTACATGACATCGTCTATGCATTGTGTTGTGTGCTCACCACCCAGAATCAGTTCTCTTTCCATCACCATGTATTTGATGCCCCCTCCACCCTCTCCCCTCCCCCATCCACCCTCCCTTTCCCCTCAGGTCACCACTAAACTATTGACTCTGTCCATGAGTTTTTGTTTCTTTGTTGCTTTCAGTTTTCTAGGTGGAGTATAAAACCAATTTCTTAAGTGTAAATGTGATTTTGTTTCTGTTCCTTGTTCTTAAAAAAGTCTGTTCTTTAATGTCTGACTCCTTTGATGTAAACTGGATTCTCATGTCCCCTGGCTAGTCTGCTTATGAAACACTTAGGTGCTGCTGTTGGGTATGAGCTGCTTCTCGCTTTGGGCCCCCACGGTGCCCTTTCTGCCCTGGACCCCCAGTCCACTCTTCATGCTGTGCGCATCTTTTGGGTGAACCAGACCTCAGTCTTCCGGGGCTGAGGTGCATCACCAGGGTAGATGCAGGCACTCTGAAAGACAGAAAACACAACATGATGATGTTTGAGTCTATAAGATGCACCCAGATCAGTGTCGAGAACTGGGCTGTGCCTGCTGACACCTTGAGTTGATCCCAGCGGGACGAGGCGGACTGCACGTACCTTTTGCAATGGGACAGTACCGTTGTTTTCTGTCCCGTTTACAATGGTATGTCTGGTCAGCCTACATTGATGTCATAGCCAAGAAATCAACCTAAATGTCTATCTGTGGATAAATGGGTAGAGAAAATATGATCTATGCATGTCATTGAATATGAATCAATCTTCAGAAAAGGAAGTTCTGTCCTAGGCAATGGTGGGGATGAACGTGGAAGACATGCTGGGAGAACTAAGCCAGACACGGCGGGGCAGACCTGCAGGCTTCCACTGACCTGATGAGGAATCTCAGATAGTCAGGAGGAGAAAATGGGGAGATGCTAGTCACAGGTACAAAGTCTCTGTTATGCACGCTGATTGCGTCCCAGTGATCCGATGTACAATGCGGTGCCTGTAGTTAACAGTGCTGTTGTGTGCACTTCAAATTTTGTTAGAAGTTCAGTTCTCATGTGAGTGTTCTTACTACAATTAAGAACAGTAAAACAAGAACATACAGGAGCAGGAAATATTTGAGAGGTGATGGATATGTTTATCCTCTTGATCGTGGTTGGTTTTGTGGAGAATATGTATGTTGACACTAAGTGATTTGTATACTCTAAATACGTACAGTTTCTTGTGTATCAATTCTACCCCAATAAAGGCACATACAAACAGATCTCGCCTCTTACCACTGGGTTGGCTTTTTGTGGTTGTGTAGGTGCAGTGACACTGAAGTTACTTGGTGTGTATTGTAGAACTGAGCAGATGAGTGAGTGTGATGATGTCCTCAGAAGCCAGGGCTTTCATTGCGGAAGTGAGTGTAGATAACAGATAAAGTCCCAACTGGAGGTCAGATTTCAGATCCCCCGTGGGAGTGATGGACTTCACCTTGTGAACAGGTCACCATGTCTGACCCAGCTGTTGTGCATAAATTAAACTAGGTCATGAGGACATGCCAGGAAAACTCAAATTGAGGGCAATTTTATAAAATGTCTGGGCTGCATTCAGAATATTACTCAAGAGGCAATGAAATTCTGAAGAACTAAACTAGAAGACTAAAGAGAAAGAACAAAAGCAATATATAATCCTAGATTAGATCTGTACCACAGGATATTAAAAATGGTACCATTGGGGCAAATGAAGGAATTAGACTACGCAATGCAGGTTAGGAGAAATTATCATGTCAATGTGATACTTTTTGAAGTTAATGCGTGTACTGCAGTATATCTGAGAACATTTTGTTCAGATAAAATACATACTTAAGTAGTCAGCGGGAAGGACATGTTATTAAATATTATCAAATGGTTAAGAAAAGGGATTAAGTGAATAAACTTTATATACTAACGTGAATAAATTGTGCATAACTAAAATTAATGAAAGAATACTTTTACTCAAATAAAATAAACACATTTCAGTCATCTGTACAGGTATGCTCAGTTTCTCAGAGAACACATTAACATAACAGTTTTGGTAACAATGTTCATTATATACTCTAACATACAACTTCCCTTTCCTTCTCTCTATTCCATACAGTCTCTATAGCTCATAGCTATATGTTTAACAGGTTCAGTAATATATTTTCAATAATTAATTATATATGAACAGATTCAACCATCTTATTTTTTTTTAAGATTTATTTTATTCTTTTGACAGAGAAAGAGAGGCAGAGAGATAGAGAGAGAGAGAAGGGGGAGGGCCCAGCTGTCTCCATAGTTGTATGTCATCAGTTTTCAACATAGTTTCATTCCACACAGGTGGGCGCAGGGGCTGCTCAGGGTGGGAACGGGGCTGGGGGCCTCCCGAATGGGAAGCGTGACCCAGGTGGGAGCCGAACATGGGGGCCTCCCACATGGGAAGTATGCTCCTGCAAACTTGGGGCCTCCCACATGGGAAGCATGCCCTGGCAGGAACTGAACTGGGGGCCTCCCAGCTCAGCATATGGGTCTGCACCGACTGGGGCCGGGATTAGATCCTTGGTCCCCGGGGCTGCAAGGTGAGCGCTCAACCTGCTGAGCCATCCTGGCTTCCCCATGTTATTTACCTGTTGTGGTAAATGACTTTTCAATGATAACTATGTGTATACTTTGTTTAGCAGAGGAGTAAACAGTGACCAGATCATTGAGGCAGAAACAACCATTCCCCAACATTGATGAGAGTTATTTGGAAGAGACTTTCCTTTAAGGACCGCCACTGCTTACTTTAATTGTTCAAAATGCCTATATTTTGGAAGAACCTTTATGTCTTAGGACATTAAGTGGTTAGGAATTTGGGGGGATTTTTAATATAGCAAAATAAGTGAAGTTGAAGTCCTGTAAAGTCACAACTGTCCCAAGGCTATTAACTGCCATAATTTAAGTTTAAGGATTGACGTCTGAGTGAGTAGTTTCATCTGTACTTTGGGCTTCGTCTCCATTGGCCTGTAGAGGGTGTGCTTGGGGACAACACCCAAGAGGCTATGCCTGAGGCCCTGTGGATGTATGGAATCCGCAGGCCGAGCAGGACCAGGAGGCCTTGGTTATGGCACAAGAAGGATCTTGACTAAGAGATGTGAGTGAAGCAGTTGTTAGTAATTTTTCCCTGCATCATCTTGGCGTGTGTGCAATCCGACCCTCTACTCTAGTTGCCTGAGCCATAATTCGTTCTCAGCCTCACATCCGTCCACACTTTACAGATCCTCGGGGCCCAGGGGCACAAGGCATGAACAATTGTGAGTTCTTTTTAAGCCTGAGTGTTAACAGTGTAGAAATAACGCTTCCTTCTTATTTGGATACTAGCTGCCCTAGTAAGAAAAGAATCTGGACTTTAAAAACATCGTTGCTTCTCATCCTTTTGCCGAAGGTCAAGTGTAAAAATATCAGAAATATCCAAACTCTGTTGAGCAAGATCATTGCGCTCATGAACTGCACGGCTGTCACATCAGTTCTGACTCATGTTGTCTAGCACAGGCTTTGCTGTCTCTTGGATGCACTGATAAAGATTTCTGAGCAACACAGAGGAATCTAGCAGCCATCCATCTAAGATTTTTTTTTAAAAAAGGCAATTTTGGTGACTTATTTAGGTTAAAACTTTTGCTGATGTTGTTGGCTCCACATTCTTCAAGAAATAGTCATTCAACACACTTTTATTAAGCGCCCACAGTACACCAGAGCTGTTATGTGTAATTGGGAGAGAATCAGTAGAATCTCAAACCATAAGTCATTTAGAGTGTATTAAACACATAAACTATTATTTATGCCTTGATTAAAAAGATACACCCACTGATAGAAGGCAAAGCAAAAATTTCTCTCTCCTCACAGTCAAGCGATATGAGTGAAATTATAACTTCTCTGTAGTCTTTTATATATGGTACCTAATGCTAAATTTATGGTGATCTCTATATGATGCTTGAAATTCATCAAGGTAGAGCTATTAGTTTATCTTCTCTTATTAAGCGAAAAAGTAATTTCTGCCACTCCACATGGAAGAATTTTCTTACAGATAAAACGACTCCTTCAATTTTATTCATCTCCATTTATTGCCTATATTGATGTACAAGAGACTACAGAAAATAATAACTGTACAAGTAAATATACTTTATACCACGCACTTTGGTAAGAGACTGAATTGATTCAACCTTTCTGAAAGTCAATTTAGAAAAATGTTAAAACTTTTATGAATGTTAAGACTTTTTATCCAATGATTGCTCTCCTAGGCTTTTATGCTAAAGGGATGATTGGAGCTAAAATGGCAGACAATTTATGTTTGTGAGGCCCAAATTCTGGAGGGAAAAAAGAGGCTCTGAGAAGTGAGTTTGCATGCTGTTGATTGGCCCTCTGAGCATTTGCAAAATTATTAAACTGCACAGGTGCTGTGCATGAGGAACTCAGCAGACAAGAGCTGAACACTAGAGTTCAAATTTCAGTAGATGTCCAACATAGAGGAGATGAGAAGTAGAGCTGAGAAGCTAAGATGCACGGGTATTTGGAAGCTGGTACTGCTGTAGGCTGTACGTTTGACAACTGAAGAGCTAGGCAGTAGCAGCCAGGGTGCACTGGGGGTAAACAAAGGTTTTAGAACATCAACTCAAGTAGAGTCAGCTCAGACCTACACACAACAAAACAATTCGCTCCACTGTAGCTGAGTCTGATAGGATATGGGGCCTTCTCTACACTAAGACCATATCTAGAGCTTCAGAATGAGGAGCTGAGTGAGAGGCCTGAGTTATATTGACAAAGAATCCCAGAAGAAGAGAGAGACTGAGAGAGAAATCGCTCATTTCCTTAATTCACTAACAAAATCAATGTTCAGATTTGAAAAGTTTAGTGAAGTCAAGCAGCATACGTACAAGAGGAGCACATCTAGACAAGTCACAGGAAGAATTCTGTAAATACAAAAGAAATGGAGGTAATAGGAAAAGCAGACAGAAGTAAAAATGCATATAACCTTCAAAGGAGCAAGAATGAGACGGCCCGCCAGTGTCAGTGGACAAGGGAAGCCAGAGAAACAAAAGGGCATCGATAAAAGGCTGCAAGAAAACAATCCCCATCCCAGAAGTCTATACCAAGTAAAAATGCCCTCCCAATATCTAGGTAAACTAAACAAGGACAGAACAACTAAAAACAGAACTATCACCTGCAGATAGTCACTAAAGAAATGTTAAAAGTGGTTTTCTTGGAAGCATAAAATAACCCAAGATGGAAAAAAGAAATTAGGATAAAATCGAGAACAACAGAAAGAATAAGTTTGTGAGTAAACATAAATGAGTATAAACATTAGATAGCAAGTGATTCCATGCAGTATATAAAATATATGTAAATATAAGGTAGGCAAATGCAATAACATTAATTATTCAAAAGGTATCAATGTAAATGAAGTCAAAGTATCTTCATGTGCTATTATTTATGGGAAGATGTAGATAAAGTAATTTATTTGAAGATAAAATAATTCACTGAGGTCTGTTGTAATCTCTAAAGCAACTCCTGAGTGTGTGTACAGTAAAAGAATGTGCAACTAAAAAGTAGGTAAAGATAATTAATGAGTTAATCCAAACACAACTAAAAGAGGGAAAAAAAGGATACATCAAACTGGTGGAATAAAAACAAAAAAACAAGCAAGCAAAAACCAAATAGCAAAATTGTAGAAAAATTGTATTTTTTTCAATAAATGGTATAATCATTCCAAGCAATGGGATAACCTTGTCTGTGATTGGGGATGTGGAATAGAAGGTATCTGTTCCCAGACATTTACTTTAAATGGGTCTGAAACCCAAGAGTAAAGTCTAAAATTATAAGACATCTGGAAAAAAATGTTTGTGATTTTGGACATGAAATATCCAAATGGAAAAAGCACAAATAGTAAAAGAAATGTAAATGAAACATGCAGACACATCTAAAGGTCCCATAAAGAAAATGAAAAGGCAAGTCACAAACAAGAAAATATTTTCAGCATCCAGAATACATACCTAGATTATATAAAAATATATGTAATATACCTAATAAAAAGCTTTCATGATTCAATAATAAGAAAATGCAATGAGCAGAAGGAAATGATTTGAACAGACACATTACAAAGAAGATATATGAATGGCCAGTAAGGACATGAAGAAATACTGCACATTATTAGTCCTTAAGGAAATACAAATCAAACCATTAGGTAAGACACAAATAGCTCTAAATGCATGTGGGGAGAAAACAAATTCACTAATTACACAACCGAGGGACCTTGACAAAAGCCATGCAAAATACCAAAGAAAGTAGATTACAAAATGTAGCAGCCAGACACTAGAAACAATCAATTAGGTCAAAGATACAGAGATCTTTGACAAATCTGTTCAAGGAAAAGAGAGCAGATGCAAATCAACAGCACAGGACGGCACCCAAGTAACAATAAGAGCTCATTCTTGGGGAAGAACTGCTCCAGGCTTGTCACTGTCTTAAGTGCTCATACCTATCCAGGCTTTGCATCCCTAAAACAATCCTACTGTGTTAGTACTACTGTGATTCACATTTTACAGCTGAGAAAACAGAAAACTCAGGAGCAGTGGAGGATGGAGCAAAGCCCGGGAAACCTAGTTCCGGAGTCCAAGAATTTAACTACCTCAGAGGAGATTTAAAAAGTCATGTGTGCGGATAAGGTTCAGTCACAGTAGCAGGAACATTTCATTTAAAACAGTGAATGAGGATGAAATGATAGTGCTCTAATAAATGTTTAACGGAATTGTGACTAGAACATAAGCAAATGCAAATGAGAGTAGAACATAAAATCTAGGTGCTAAACAGGTTAGGTCGATATATACAAGTATGCACATTTTCCAAGCAATGAGAGTGCTCACACTTCTACTGCTGTGGCTACAACTACTGCTACTACTGCTACTATGTACAACTACTGCTACTACTGCTACTATGTACAACTACTGCTACTACTGCTACTATGTACAACTACTGCTACTACTGCTACTATGTACAACTACTGCTACTACTGCTACTATGTACAACTACTGCTACTTCTGCTACTATGTACAACTACTGCTACTTCTGCTACTATGTACAACTATTGCTATTACAACTTCTACTGTTACTGTTGCTGCTCTTTCTGCTACTATTGTTGCTACTATTACTGCTTCTACTACCACCACTGCTGCTATTATTGCAACTTCTACTGCTCCCCTCCTCCTCCTCCTCCTACTATTGCCACAACTTCTATGACTAATCTGCTCTGCCTCTTCTGCTACTCCTATGTCCACTATTACTATTGCTGCGTCCAATGATCAATCTTGCTACACTGCTACTACTAGAGAGTTGACTATTGCTGCTATCTCAGCCACTATCACCACCCCCATTATTAATCCTATTACTACAATAAGCACACAGGCAGGTCTGAGCGCTTACTGTGTATGATCCTATTTGGTTGACTCATATTAACTTACTTGATCCTCACAGAAATCCTAGGAGCGGGCACTATAAAATATTATAGTGATATGTGAAATGTTCCGACGGCTTACTGATGAGCAGTTCAGCATTCAGGCACGAGAGAGACTCCGGACCCCCACTTCTTGCCAAATCACACGTCTGGTTCTTGGTGATGGGCCGCAGAACGTGGCGTTTGACTAGCACGGCCTCAGCCAGGCTGAGGTCTGCAGCTTCCTCTCTGCCTCAGTGGCTGTGAAGGTCACATGCTCCAGGTGACCTGACCACAAAACAGTGTGAATGAGTGACCCTTTGAATGAAAGCCCTCGAGTGACTTCGTGTTGAACAAAGATCACCAGGTTTACAGGTACACCGTTAACTAAAAATAGACCTTCCTTGGTTAAGCTACTGAGACAGGGGTTTAGTAATTGCGTCAATATAGCTTAGCTTAACTAGACTAATACAAGCTAGTATTAAAATCTGGATTCATGTCATAAGAATAAACTACAGAGCAATTTATGGATATTAATACAAGATTCCTAAAAAGTCTTCAAAATGGAGTTAAGTTAGGTAGGAAAAGGACACTGTATAATGGCAAAGTAGTTGTTTCTAAAAGCACAAATGATTCGAGATTAGTATAGCTGTTAACGTAAGATGTTATTAAACAGTTTACAGAAAATACACTTCCCAGAACTCCATACCCTTTCTTGCATTTAACAACCAACCAAAGACAAACAATCCTTTTCACTAAGCCAAGAATATCCAAAAAATGAGATCACTACACCAAATTCTATCTAGCTTGCATTGCATCTCCTCTTTGAAGAACTTTGGCCACAGAAAAGATACATGGGGTTGTGGAGCTGCCACGTGGTGTATAAACAGAAAAATGATCTGTTCTCAATTATAGGAATTGAATACAAATATACACAATATAACAGTGCAAGTTTGCACCAAGCCTACATTAATAAGAATTAACTTTACCTAAACGAAGTTAGAAACAATAACTATGTAAGTCAATTAAAATACATACATTTATATATATACTCTTTACTATATAAGTATACTATGTATTAGTAAATATGATATTTCTTTATTCATAAAAGCATGTGTTAGTTTTTATATAAAATATTATGGTAAATGTTAAAGAGGTTACATACACACATGCACACATGCACATGCACACACAGATATAAACCATCCTTCAGAACAACTATAGTCTTAGTTGGGACACAGATGCCAAGTGAAATCATCGCAGAGGTCTACTCTACGGAGTCTGTGCAGGTGCCAGGAAACCACAGAGGTACGACTGAATGTTAAACCTGAAACAATGGTTTGAACACAACATGCGAGTGACTTTCTTCCATTTCCCATGAGCTGAGAGATGCCTTCCAGCATCCTTGCCCTGAAACGCCCATGCGTTCCCCTTTGGGCGGTTTCCCAAAGGAGCAAGTACTTGAATCGACAGCACTAGAGAACTGAGCGGATCCTGTGGATTTTCTCAGTGAAATTGTATTCTCTTAAGTGCTGGGCTGTTCCACTGAGAGCAGTCAAGGGTCACAAAAGTATTATTCATGTCAAGTGTCTTCATTCAATACGATAGGTGCCAAAGACAAAGTGGGTGCAAGTCAGGGACCATGACAGGTGATTGTCCAGGACTTAAAACCTGTTCTTTTTGCCGACAGGAATATATAGCTGTTGTTTGAAGACAGTTGGCTTTGGTGAGTAGGAACATATAAAACGTAGACAAGCATTAGTTCCCATGTGCTCGTACAGTATAATAAAGGCCCCAAACACCAAGCGATACAACCTATTTTATAAACCATTGTAATATTTTCAGAACTTCCTTAGGGTCTCAATTCTAGATCTCACAATAAAATCCTATCTCCTACTTTTAAAGATGGTTCTTACATGCAATTGATTCAAACTTTGTATATAAATTTATGCCCTTTATATATGAAGTTATTATATACTTGTAATGACCAAAGTAATGTGTGGTTGAATAAACTTGTTTCAGAGTAATTTAAGGAAGACCTGTGTGTGGAAGTTTCTGGACTTACAGGTTGTGAGGAAGGAAGGTGTTAGGGTGAGGGAGGACACCTGATCTTGTCCTAGATGCAGGTGGAAAGCCATTAGGTCCGTTTTCAATCAGCCTGGATGTGGAGCTCATTACAATGACCCAGACAAAGGCAGGGGGAGAGTCTATAAGACAGTGAGAAGTCAGCTGAGACACGCTGCGATACGAGTGTGGTGTCTCACCTGGATGCCATATCAAGTCAACACTTGTTCACTGACCAACTGATTGTAATGCAGTTCAGGCAAAAACCACTTGAAAATGTGTCTAGTGAAATAAAGTATGTCATAGGCAAGACCACAAGAGAGTAGGATTCTTCTTACCTTATGTGACAATTTCCATAGCAGATACTAGTACATATGAAAGCTCCAAATCTCAAACCAGATTAGAAGACCCTTTCCAGATTTTTTCAATTATTTTCTGAATAAAATATTGAGACCAATTGTGGATTTCAGATTGCTCAAAGAACTTTAAAGTCTTCAGATAATCCAAGAATTGGATAATACACAAAACACAAACTTGGTATGGTATTTTCAGTATAATCCATGAAAAACTACCTTGGTCATGAGTTCTGTGTATCAGAGTATTACAAACTTTCTCTTTGGCACAAAAATATTTGAATGGAATAAATAATTTATATGGATAGTCTTGGGTGATTTAGTCACTTTATTTTAATGGCAGATTTAATGCACTAATTGTGTATTTGTGGCAGAAGCATGTGAGGAAAAACATGCTAACAAATCATGAATAATTTACACTGTTGTTACTGAGAACATTATAACCTCCACTATAAGAATATCCATTTGAAGTGCTTCATATTTCACTAAGAATGCTAAATGCATCATAAACCATTTATTGGGAAATCAATGGCCATTAAAGAAAATTAATTTGAGTTGTTGATAATTTATAACTAGTTAATAGTCCAATCATTATAGATGTTATTCCCTGCATATAGATAGGTATGAAAAGTTTAATAAATCTTATGAATAAATTTACAACTTTAGGAATAAATCAGTTTGCTAGGGTTATTGACATGTTAAACAATTAATGGTCCAAATATATTATAAATCATCAGTGATGTACTTTCTTATTGCTGGATATGGTCAATAAATTGCTAACAAAATGGCATGCAAGTCATACTTATTGATGCTATAGACCAGGGGTCTCCAAACTACGGCCCGTGGGCCGGATGTGGCCCGCAAGGCCCTCTCATCCAGCCTGTGGAGACCTTTTTATCTGAATAAAATAATATTAAATAAATAATTAAAGACAACATCTATGTTTTGATTCTTTTTTACTTGGACCTCGAGTGTGTAGTCGGCCCCCAAACTGCTGTTTGATAGTTAATGTAGCCCGAAAAGTTGAAAAAAAAAGTGGGCTGAAAAGTTTGGAGACCCCTGCTATGGACCATCTTTAGTTCATTACCATTTTTGGCAAAAGTAACATATGAGGTTTGACATTCCTAAAACAGAAAAAAAATGGGGTTTACAATGACCAGAGGAGGACCTGAATTGACATTTCTCCTAAGAGGACATACAGGTGGCCAACAGACACATGAGAAGATGCTGAACATCACTAACGATCAGAGAAATGAAAGTCAAAACCACAAGGAGATTCCACCTCCCTCCTGTCAGGATAGCCGTCATCGATATCAACAAATCATCCAACAACAAGTGCTGGCAAGCATGTGGTGAAAGGGAGCCCTGCTGCACTGGTGCTGGGATTGCTAATTGGTCCAACCACTGTGGAAAACAGTGTGGAGGTTCCTCAAAAAATTAAAAGTGGAACTACCTTATGATTCAACAATTCCAATCCTGGGCATTTATTCAAAGAATTCCAAAACACTAATTTAAAAAAATGTATGCGCCCCTGTGTTCATTGCAGCCTTATTCACAATAGGCAAGATGTGAAAACAACCTAAATAAATAATTGAATAAAGAAGCGGTTGTACATTTACACAGTGGAGCATTATGCAGACTTAAAGAAGAATAAAATTGTACCTTTTACAAAAACATGGATAGAACTAGGAGATATGCTAAGTGAAATACGGTAAGTCAGACTGAGAAAGACAAAAACCATGATCTCACTTATTTGTGGGATCTAAAGAACAGGATAAATGAACAATCAAAACAGAAAAGGAAAAAAAGGCTCATGGACACAGACAATAGTTTGGTGGCAGCCAGAGGGGCAGGCGGCAGGGGAGGGGGAGAGGGATCCAAGTATATGGTGATGGAAAAACGAACACCTGACTCTGGGTGGTGAGCTCATGATGCAACACAGTGATCATGGACTGTAGAATTGTACACCTGGAACCTATGTAGCTTTACTAACCAATGTCTCCCTGATACATTTTATTAAAAAAGTAAAATAACAAGAGGAATGATGGGTTAAAGCAGAATTTCATATAAAGGTTTTTAAACCTAGATCTGGAAAACCCTTGGCCTATTATTTTTTAGTAACCGTAACATTCTCCAAAGATATCTCTAATCTAATTACTCTCAGAAACTTAGCGAATGACATCTGTTTCCAACATTATGTCCCTTGTCACTGTGCACACTTGTCTTTATCTCACAAATGGTGGTGTCTACGTGAGGCACATAGAACCCCGATGGCAGGGTTCCTTCTTCCAGGAATGTTGGTGAGGGCAAACGGGGGCTGTTTCAGCCGTCATCCTGGGAGGCGAGGTTCCCTGATGGCTGGAAGCTTCACGCTAATGGTGGTGGTACCGATAGAAGATCCAAGCACATCGGGGCCTTGACAACTTGGTGGCGTGGCTCTCTGAAAACTAGACAGCCAACTTCCACAGCCCTTCTCTGTGAGAGAACGAATTCTTAGGCGTACAGGCCTCCGGAGTCAGGTTTTTGTTACTAGCTGCTGAAAGTGAATCCTAAATGGTATAGAAAGGTCAGAACTCTATATACAGAGTCATATAAAACATGACCGTGACTGAGATGAATGATATTTTCAATCAAGAAAGAAAGGAGAAGGAAAAACTAGAATTTAATTAAATGCCTTTGCAAATCACTGGAATAATATGGCCATCAGTCACTGAGAATATCAAACTAAAATGTTACCTTGTTGAACATAAATGTCATGACAAGAAAATCCTGAATAAGTCTCCCTGAAAACCATCTTTACCATGAATTTATAGAGTATATTGGCTGTGTAATGCGTTTGGCAGTTAGATGGTTTCCCTGCTTTATTTTGGAAAACTATAAAGCATCTATTCAAAGAAGGATCACTCGTTCGTTAGTGGGAACTTAAAATGTTATTTCAGGAGAAAACGATACAGAAAGAAACTTCTTTATTAACAATCCCTTGAAAACACTGACTGTGTTAGAGGGTGACGTCACGGATGTTTATTTTCTTCCCTGAATAGGGGTATAGATTCTAATTGCCATTCCCATAAACACCCTCCTGTTCTGAGCACACAGGAGCGTGTGGGAGGGTGTCTTAGCGCGTGCGCTGAGAACACACAAGTGAGCAAGGCTGGTGGTGGCATGACGTTGCCCCCAATTTCAAAGGTATGTAGACGACAGGAAGATGTTCTTTCAAGTCCTAGAGAGACAAGTTATTTCTGTGCTTTCTAGCCTCGCTCGGCTTTCCATTACAGAGTTAGAAGAAAGAGCAAATTTTTGTGTATGTCATTGTTAAATAATTTAAAACAGTTTGCACTGAACGTCCCCAAAATAATTATATTCACAAGCAATTTTTCTATAAGCTGAATAATAAAGTGAGACAGGGAGAAAAATTAAGGAAGTTTTATGAAAGGGATTATCTACATCTGAACACCAAGCTTGGGTCTGTCATCAGAAAAGTAGGACATTTAGTTAATTTTTTAATCTTCTTGACTAATTTTTCCAAATTAACCACTTCCTGAATTCAATTTTAAATCACTGTTACATAACAAAGCTTATTTTAAAAGAAAACATTGAAAAAATTAAAATTTCCAAGACGTGAAATGTATGAAACATTTCAATATGTTTTTGATATGGAAAGCCAACAGAAAATGAGTGAACTAATCCACCAGTACATTTGGACTTGAATTTCTTCATCTTCATGGTGGCTCATTGAAATACATTTATTTTGATTTTGTGATGACCAGATCAATTTTTGAAAAGTGATTTAAAACCTAAGACTGCATCTTGGACATCCTGGCAAATAATATAGGATAAGAATCCCTTTAGATAAAAGCCATTTAGGAGAAATGGTTTCAAATATCTCTAATAAGCGAAACTTGACTCATAAAAATAATCCATTCCAAAGAGTTGGAATAACAATAAAATACACACTGGGGAGGTGCTAAACACTAGCCAGCTCAGCTATTTGCAATTAGCTTTTTTTTTTTCCCCCACTTTTAGTTTATAATGATTTTATGCAGCCCAGAGATGACAATGGTATTGATTCTGATGCAGTATTTATAATCTAAGTTGCTCATTCTATCTAGATCTTTCTGTGGACTTTCAATCATTTGAATTGATTGGTTTGAAGTACAAAACTTTACTAATTTGTTTTATGATTATGGGAAATACAGAACTATAATAAACAGTGAGCTATTATACCATTAATCTAAAAATCTGCCAAAGAACAGAAAGTCAGCATATTATCTTTTCATGTAATAACAGAGTGAAGCAGAAATGTCATTGATATTTTAAATACCATCATACAAGGTAAAATACAGACCCATAATTTTAAATATTAAAAATAAAATTATTTGCATATTTATCAAAGCAATAGTATTATTTTCTAGATGATGTGATATAATTGCATTAATGCAGCATATGTACATTGATAGACAAATATCAATTTTCATACTTAAACAATAGGTAAAATAATGTTTTGATATTTCTTCTAATCATATCTATATTTTCTTCATTGATATGAAAGCTAATCTTCAAAATGTTTAGTCATCTATAAGACACAATGACAAGACAATTATTACTGTGCAAATTCCACAATAATTTATTTCTCCATAGTTAATTGGGGAGAAAGCACAGATATCTCAAATAACAAGGAATTTGCCTTGTCCACTGTTAGGGAGGCCTAGTGACAAGTTAAAACATGTGCCAGTGACAAAATATTGCCAGTTACATTTTAGATTAAAATTAGTTACTTTGTTAAAACATTCATTGAATTTTTTTATTTATTTAATATGCCATTTTCATTTTAAAATGCATTGTTGTTCCATGACCTAAACTAATGCTGCTGTAACAGAAATGGGACAGCGAATTAGGACCAGTTGCAGCAACGTCAAGGTGGCCACAGTGTAGCCTGGGAAATGTCTTCTGTGACTGTGGCCACAATGGGGGAAGCCAGGAATTCTATTCTACAACACCTGATGGCACAGAGCTGAGAGGCCTCATGGATGTCCCCACTCTCCAAGTCTGCACACACTCACATCTCGTGTTCTCCTTCTGAAGAATTTTCTATTACTCCCTTTTATTCTAGGTTTCCTTTAAAAAAAAAAAGTGAAGTGGGGGATGCTGGGATCGCTCAACAGGCTGAGTGCTTGCCTTGCATCCGTGAGGTCTGGTGATCAAATCCTGGCCTCAGCCAGTACAAAACCATACTCTGACCTGCTGTGCAACTAGTAAATGCCAGGATGGTGGTGAAGGTCCTCACTTCCCACGTGGGAGGCCCCCAGTTTGGTTCCTGCCCCATGTGGCCCCACATCCACCTGTGTGGAATGAAACTATGTCACAACTAATGATGTACAACTATGGAGACTGCTCTGGGCCATTCCTTCTTCTCTCTCACCTTCTCTCAAACCATAAAATAGGTCTTAAAGAAGAGAGAGAAAGAGAGAGAGAGAGAGAGAGAAACCCTATGCTATCATTTCTATTTAAAAAATAACAAAAAAGCAAAAAACAAAACAGAAAGTGGCAAGTACGCAGTGCTTCTTAATTCCCTGTGAGCTAAGATTATCCCTGACCTGATTACTCACAAATTCTATACATGTCACCTCTACGTGGCTCTGAGAATTGCATTTCACAATGACATGCTTGAAAACCCCACAAACGAAAAGTTGCTCAGCAGAAATTAAATTGTGCTGTTACTCCAGACTAATTATATGAAAATGGGCTTTTTTATTATCTTGTTTAATTCATTTGTAAATCCTCATGGCCTACCATTTTTAGATAATGCATCTACTAGATGAGACCTTTTGAACCACGCTGATTCTAGAACAAGAAAATCGTTTGAAAACATATGATCTGTAGAATATCTTTGTCAGAGCTGTGACATTGCCTAGTCTAGTGCACTGTTTCTGTTAATTGTTCTCAAATTTTAAACAAATTACAGATAATCCCCGAAGAAGCTATAATTCAGGCAGCTACTAATGATTTAATCCATTTAGGTAATAACTCGAGTAACCAGGAGACATGCCGTGAAACTTCTCTCATGCTTTTAAACACTAATGCTTCTTTGGGGAAATACAATGTATCTATCTTTCTAACATTTTTTGTGCAATAAAAAGGCATGTGAAACTGCAAACTAGATATAGAGTAGGTACCTGCCTGTTATTAATGGTGTGAATTTCATTAGAACGTCAACAGCATAAGGAGACAGTCGCGTAAGGGAAGTAAATTGGTGTGATGGGAATGCATAATTCAGGTCTTTCTGCACAGAGAAATATTAGCATTTTCAGTTGAGAAGAAAAGGGCTGATCAGGCACACCTGACAGTAATTTCCACTTTCACTCATTTACAAAAATTAATGTAGCAGATATTGTGTAGGTGTGGCAAAAAAAGTGTCTGATTTTAAGAACCTTGTATAGAGACTGAGAAGTAATCACATTACATAAATAATTCACCTCATTCCTTCACTTTCAGACTATTTGATGAGATTTATTTAGGTGAATCAAATGTATAACATGATCCTACTTAAAAAGAATTCCTCAAATCTCCTTTCAGATGGCACTTAATAGAAGGTGCTTCAGAAAATAGCAATAGGTTCGTTTCCTTGTTCCCAGTCGAAATTCAGGTAACTTCTCATTTTTTTCACAGCAATGACAGCAAACCAAGACTCTATTTTTCAGCTAAAACAAGGTTATGAAATACAAATGTTCATAAAACTTCACATAAACATACCACGTGTGATTAACAGTCAAAAGGGTCTCTACTCTATCTGTGTAAAAACTGTTTTACCAGCAATGTGACCATTCCCTGCAGGACGAGGACCAGTGTGACTGTCAGCAGAGAAATGTTAGAATATTTTAATACTTTCACA
This sequence comes from Craseonycteris thonglongyai, assembly GCA_004027555.1. Taxonomy (NCBI): domain Eukaryota; kingdom Metazoa; phylum Chordata; class Mammalia; order Chiroptera; family Craseonycteridae; genus Craseonycteris; species Craseonycteris thonglongyai. The sequence goes on from PVKE010005265.1 coordinate 33,895, forward strand.
CAGTAAAATTAAGGCTAACTTTAGCATTAATATTTGGATCCTGGAGAAAATAGTGGCATTTTTCAAAGGTGTTGGAAGTAATCATTCAGTAATAAGGAACTCTGAGATGTCAACGGTAGACTTTATGCTGATAAACTATGACTTCATGTTACATACTGCATCTAGTATTAATTTTTTTAATTGTAAAGGTTAACAGCATCTCTTATTTATTTGTTAAGCTAAAGTTTTGCCCATGTAGACGTTCCTCCTTCTATCATACGTACAGCCACCGAGAGGCAGCCTGTCATGCAGTTGGATGGGGCCATAGGACCTGTTCCTGTCAACGGAACACGAGTGGAAGTGACGTGGAGGGAGCTGAGTGAATGTGGAAATGTCATCTTCATCCTCCCAACGGCCAGACCGCACACCAGGCAAGGCCTCTCACAGCCCCTCACTGCCAGGTGAACTTGCTGCCTTCGGCTATTGTCACCAGCCCCTTACGATCTTGTCTGTCGCTGAGGCAGAGAATTCCCTTGGCCATCTGGGTCCAGGTTAGACTTCTTTATCAGGAGAATTCACACAGGATTTGGAAGAGGGTGAAGGAGGAGAAGCCATTGTCTTCAGAGCCAGCTGCATGGTGGCTTCCCATTGAGCTCCTAGGAGGTCCCTTCCTCACTGCCACCAATGGGGACAGCTGACAGGAGCTTCTTGGAGATTCTTGAGCATGTCTGCTGCCCCAGGTGAGTCTGAGACACACCCCCCTCCTTGCATCAGGTGGCTGAGCTGGCCGGTACTTTCCTGCCCACAGATAGTACGTGCCTGGGCTTCAGCGGTCAGATCAGATGCCATTTCCTACAATAAGCCTTTTTTGCCCACTATACTTGACACAATCTCTATGATCCTGGCTGACTCCTAAAATGCGTGAACAAATTTGCACGGTGAATTGTAGGAAATTTAGGTGAATTGGCTATCCTGTGTAGCGTTAATCTAATTAACAGACATCATGCTACTTCTAGAAAATTATAAAGACTATTTTGAAATTACATGAAAATATTTACCCTCATAATGCTTAGCACATCTGCTTTATTTTAATTGTGTCCTTTTTAAATACGCAACATTAGGTGGTGCATATTTGAATTTGAATATTTCTCCAAGCCATGTACTTAAAGTTCTCTCAATGTAAATGATTTATCTTAAGCCCAAATCTTTAATTCATGAGCACATAGTTTAAATTCTTAACACACACAAATCCACTTACCATTTTGTTACAATCTCTTTTATGTTACAAGATAAAGCACTATGCTAAATCTTAAAACTTAAGCAAAATCGCTCTTGAATAGTTATTTTAGGAGAGTTATCTGATAAATTTGTGTGACACTCTTTGGAAGTAGAAAAGAACTAGGGAAGAGTGAGGAGAAATTCTCAATAAAATTTAGAAAAATCACAATTTTCTAATTGACTTGGTGAAAATAGAGGTAGAACAATACTCTAGTGAGTTTGTAAAAATGGCTGCTGAGGGGTCCCTTTGACTTTTCCATGGGAAACCATGAACACACACATGGGACAGAAACACCCGTGACTGAGGAGAGAACCTCCTGAGATCGTTAGAGCCGTGAGGGGCAGGATCGGCTGCCCTCCCAGCACCTACACTGGAAAGCCCATAATTCCTGGGTCGTGGGCTAGAAGACTCAGAAGGCTGTTGCCTCTATAACCCTCCTCCTGTTTTCTAATCTTAAAAGCAAGACTCATAATCATCAACTAGTTTCCAAGTGACTTTCTGGGTAACCATGTCCCAGCACGAAGCTCAAAATATGTACAGGAAAGCAAAATAGGGAAGGTATTTCAAAAGCCTTAAAGGAAAGCTCCAATTGACTGAAACTCACTGAAAAAACGGGGTGGAGCTGCTTGACAATTAAGAAAGCAAATAAATAGTAATAGATGCACGTGGTTAAACACGAGCAAGGGGATGATGCTGGTCATCTACATGCCAGCCCAGAAGGATGGGAGGAGCCACCTCTCTCCATTCATTCTCTCCAGTCAGGGAGAGTGACTGTGTAGTTTCAGATCTCAGCTTTGCAACATTAGGACCCAACAGGACCACGACTGTGAGAACTCAGGTTAATTCGGGGAAGACCGAAGGAGGTGGCAGGAACCCTGGGCAGGGAGTGGAACCGAACAGCTCTGGGTTTCCAGCGGTGAGCAGCCTTAAAGAATCTTAGAGAGTGAAGTCCTGTGCCCACAGGGGAAGAGCAGACAGACTCAGAGCCTGTTTAGCTCCGGGAGAATGTGCAAGGACCACTGGAGACCCCTGCCCACTGGCCCCCAGGCAGGAGTGCTTGGGTGGAACTCTATTCTGGCTGCAGGGAACTTGCTGCGCTTGTGAACTGGCAGAAGGGGCCTCACTGCTGCCCCCACACTTTTTTTCACGTCACCCACAGACTAAAATGCCAGGTCTACCTTATCAAGGAGACGCCCTGCAGTTTCCAGGTTATTATTATTTTTCTTTTTAGATGTTACTCTCTATCAACCTTGTGTCCACAGGGAGAGGTTTGTTCGCAGTTATTCATCTAGAAGGAATGTCACAGGTCTTTGTTAAATTCTGGGAAAGTACTTTAAACTCGCTAGGTTGTTCTATACAACGTGAAGAAGACTAACTGGGATAAACACAAGTAAACTACGGATGTCCAGAAAATGATGGCCTTCTCCTCTCATGGGGATGGTGCTAGTTAGTTCTCAAGGTGTGAGAGTGGAACAAGACTTATTTAGAGCCCTTCGTGTGGACTGGAAGAAAACTATCAAAGAACTTTTGGACAATTGTCGTTACTTGAATTTTGCAAATTGCTCATATCAGACTACACTGCATTTCTGAGGATTTTCAAATGTCATTAATTTTCTTATTGCCTAATTCAGCCACTGAGAGCATTATTAATAAACTTACACAGAAAATAAACTTGGAGGGGATGCCAAGAAAGCTCAGTGGTTGAGTGCTTGCCTTGCGATCGCAAGGTCCAGGGTTCAATTCCTGGCCTTGGTTTACACAAATGCGCATTCTGAACGGGGGCACCACTGGTAACCGCTGGGATGGTTCGGTGGGAAGGGTCTCGCCTTTCATGCTGGAAGTCCCCAGTGCAGCTCCTGCCTCATGCAACCCCACACACACCTGTGTAGAATAAAACCATATCACAACTAATGATGGACAACTATGGAGTCTGCTCTGGGCCGTTCCACCTTCTCTCTCTCTTTCTTTCTCACCTTCTCTCAGACAATAAAATAAATCGTAAAAATAAATAAATAAATAAAATAAAAACTTGGAAACATTTGTATAGTTGTTAGTTTTTTCCTAAAGGCTGACCTCTCCTAAATTTATATGAAAAAGTATGACAAAAAGATATAATTCTCACTAAAGAACATATTATAAGAAGTATTGTAATGCATACATTGCATAATCAAATACAGTGATTTGGCACAAATAACATATTTATAAGACTATAACTGTGATTAGATGCCACTCATAGAAGTGGGTATTCTAAGGTTTATTTTATTGATCATCCCTAAAAGTGACTTGCTATGATGTCTAAACATAAGTTATTTACTATTAATAGATCCATCTTGTCTGCTATGGAATATTCACCTATGAAACCAGGAGTGCCGATGGTGCCCACTGGGTAGACTTTAATAAGCAAGAAAGGTTAAACTGTGTTCTTGCCCCAGGTGTGGAGCGCCCCGGGGTCACGGTCAGCACGCACTCGGTCAGATGAAAACCAGCATCACGTGCCGTTGGCTGTACGACGGCAACTCAGGCCTAGAATTTCAGTAAGTAGCAGCCCTGGGGAGAACATAATCAAGGATAAAGTTAGGAAACACCATCTTCGTAGAAGGGCAAGGAGATGAGAGACAGGATTGTCACGAATCCAAAGCCCAGAGATGTCAAGGAGGCCCAGAAAAGGCAGGAGCAGAACTCAGTGGGGGTCAGGGGGGCAGGCGCCTGAATGATGTCCCTTGGCTGCCCTGACTCCTCCCATCTTCTGGGGAGATGGAGCTGTCATCTCCTTCAGACACTGAGAGTTCGCTTAACGACTTCGCCCCACACCACACGGATGTGACTACACCAGACCCAGGAGCCCGTCTGTGGTCGTCATGTCTGCAGCCTGCATGGTTTTGGGGTTGGGGAAAGGTGGGCACAGTGACAATGAGGACGCTGGGCATGCTCAGCTGGAAGAGACTGGTGTGAGCGAGACAGTCATTTCACATCAACCCTGATGAGGCCATAAGGCAGAAAGGGAAAGAATGACCCAAACTGAATCATAAGTAGTGAGATCTCGTCTCATTGGAGTGAGCTGTCATTTTCAAAGCCATCCTAGCGTAGGACACCGGTATTCATACACAAGGTGAACATGTGATGGCCCGGTGGCCGTGTGGGGCTGGGAAAATGCCGAGAAGACCAAGGAGAAGAAAGGGGTGACCAGAGGACTGGGGACAGAGCCTTGAGGGTTAGCAATGCATTAAAGCTGGGGTAATATGCCTGCTTAACTACCCTCCTCTGTGCCCATTCAGGAGCAGTAATACTCTCTGGATGAGTTGAGTGTCCCATTAACTTGGCTTTTTACTAGGAAATGTCTCTCAATAGTGAAACAGAATCACCTGTGAGAAGTGCATCTGACCATTAGGCTGCAGTTTATTTATTTACCTCAGCTGACTCTGCCTTGGGGCAGAGCTCCCGTTTAAGGCGGCATTCCAAGCCAAAGTCTTCTAGCAAAGTCAAAAGTGTAAAGGTGCTGTTACACATTCAGTCCCTTTCCAAGCTGGATCAGGAATTAACGCTCTTGGTTTCTCATAGACAACTGCTCCCTAGGTCCAGATTAATCTGCGAAGAGTACTTCACGTACTTTAATTTCACTCAGTAGGTTCATGTGCCTCCAGTTTTATTGGTTGAAGTTTGGTCTTCTGGTGTATAAAAGGTGGCATTTAGTTTCCACTTTGCTTCCTGCTTTGCTTGCACTCTATATTTATTTATTTGCTTTCCAAGATTATATCAAATGGGAAAGTAAAATTCTTGAGTCTACCCACATGAACCGTGAATGTGCCAGACACAAGAACTTTGCAGGAATGGTCGAAAAATGTCATTTCATCAGAAAGGGTCAGCCTTGCTCCCCCGCCCATAAGCTGACCTCGTCTTGACAACTGTGCTGCTTTTGCGGGACTGGACCATCCTCCTCCTCAGCGTCATCAGTGAAATCCTAAACTCAGAGGCAGGTCAAGGTGGAAAGTGCACAGGAAGTAGCTCAGGTGACCTTGGGCCTGCCTTCAGACCTGGAAAGTGTGTCATCTTCATTTCCAGTTCCTAGGAGACGGCACTGGACAGTGCCACTGGGCCACAGAGTAGGTTGACCAGACGTACTGTCTTAAACAGGAAGCAAACAATGTCCTGTCCTCTTTCAAATGGTATATCTGGTCAGCCTAATGGCATCTTGAGCTTAGCCCAGTGAGAGTAGGCTGACCCTATGTACCATTTGAAATGAAACAGTATTGTTTTCTGTCCTATTTAAAATGGGACGTCTGGTCAAAATACCATGGAGTACTGACTTAATTGTGTAACAAGTGTCCTGCTCCTTCGATTGTCCTCTGTGGGTCCATAGCTCTCGAGACCTCCAAATGGCAGGATTCAGGAATGAAGAGTGCCCTGAGCATTGGCACCCTGCACTTCTCACACCCACCCACCGAGCACCCACTCCTTACAGGGGGTGCAGGGGGACAACGATGAACTCAGGTGTTCTCTGGCTAGGACACTCTTTCTAGGTTCCGGGAGCCTAGAAGTTTATGGTATAATCAGGGGCCCAAAGAAATCCTCATGGATATATCATCAGCATCCATGGGTCCATAATCAGTGCTGAAAATGCCTAACTCCCCAGTTCCTTTCATTTCAGGGGGCCCAGACTGTCACGTGGTTTTTGTTTGTTTGTTTTTTTTATTGTCGACGCTTAAGCCTTTAAATGATCTCATTAGAACTGAAGAAAGAAAAGTAAACAAATAAAACACCCAATGAAGTTTCTGAAGTTTATCGAGAAACAAAATGAAACTCTACATTCTGGTAACTTTTTTTGAAAAGAGTTGGAATTAATCATTCACTCTTTTTCATAGCAAGTAGTGAAATTGAGAGGTGGACAGTATATCAGAACGTTACCTTGCTGTCTTCATCCCCTTTTAGCTCACGAATGATGTTCATATATTTTTTTACCTTTTCAAATAACCCTTTTCAGGTATTATTGAAGACTATATGATAAGAATATTTATCCTTATTAAAAGAAATTTATTAATAGAATATGAAGCCAGAAGGGCTAAGCATTTGTGGGCAAGGCTACCGTGAGCTTGGCTTGTTTCAACCTTCTTAAGAGTTATCACCCAGTATCCCACGCATGTCCCTGGGCCACTTTGGAAGAAGAATTGTGTGTCTTGGGCCACACATAGACTACACTAACCCTAACGTTGGCTGATGAGCTAAAGGAAAGGATGCAAGAAAATCTCATAATGCTTTAAGAAAGTTTATGAATTTGTGTTGGGGCACATTCAAACCCGTCCTGGGCCGCATGTGGCCTGTGGGCTGGGGGTTGGACGAGCTTGCTGTATCCCATTCAAGAGCCATAATGCAAAAGTTTAAAATTACTCTTATTGAATTATGTTTCTGTGATTTGTTATAACAGCTCTAATAGAGTACGTGATGAGTACACAGTGGTGTACTGTGACCTTTTTTTAATATCCCTAGGGTAATTATCTAAATGGTATCCACCTTTAGATGCAATTGATCATGTGAATAGCCTGAATGTAAAAATAATTACCCTTTCTTATTACGTTACACACAGGAAAAAAAAAAAAAAAAAGCAGCAAGAAAAAAATAGAGTGAAGTTGGGTCTACGTTTCTATTTTGGCAAGCTAATTAGTTTTGACCATCTTTCATTCAGTCCCAGAGATTGAGCAGACATTTCTGCACGTACATGGCTTTATTTGTAGCCATCCTGTGGGTCCATTTTTTTGTACTGGATACTGTATACTCTACTTTTAGGTCCTGCAGTAAGTAAAATATGCATTAAGCTATAAAGCATTTTTAAATATTACTCTTTAATACTCTATCAATTCTGCAGATAATTTTAGCCATAAACAGTTTTACACTTTTAAGTAGGTCTAAGTAAAATACCTTAATTTGAATCGACATGCATCTTATTCTAAAAGATATAGGTATATTTGTATTTATAATATTTTAGCCCAGTCTATTGGCACATGCCAACTGTTTGTAGAGGAATTATGAGAAATATTAAGAATATCATACTATGAAATTATGATTAAGATAATCCCATGATGTTCATGCATCAACTGGAATGAAGGAAAAGAAAGAAAATTTTATGTCTCTGTGCACTGACCAAAACCAAACAAAAAGAAAAAGGATGAAAGTCTAAGTAAAGGATCATTATTTTCTTCATGAAAGGGAAAGCAGGACTGAGAAATGACCATTTCCCAGTGAAAGGAAAGAATGAATACAGGTTGCAGAAAAGTGCTAGTAATTTTATAAGAAGTGTTTTGTAGAGTTGAAAAAATACTAGAGATATAAGAACAGATGAACACTGAATATGTTAATAATGCACTTCTACAAAAATATAGGGAATGATATATATAAAAGAAGAGAGTAAAAAAAATCCCAAGCTAAGTACAGATCTCTGTCACCAGTATGACACAAAATGGAAACCTCCTAGCCTTGATCTGTTATGTAAAACATCAGCTCTGACATTAAGTTAAAAGGAGATTGTGAACGTTTGAATTCACAGGGTCATCAGGCTTTGCATGAAGTTAATAGTCACAGAAAGTAATGAACAATGAGTGCTGCTTTCATTATATGTTTGGTGTGTTAGCTGATTAGTCTCTGTAGTGTCAGTTCTATGGGGCTTCAGCCAGAATGGCCTTGTGGTGGCAGCTTACGCTGGCCTTTTCTCCTCTGCATCGTCACCACCCAAGGGCACAGAGAGGTTATTCTGGCTTATCACCTGCTGACTAACTCTCCCGACAAGGATCAGAAAATATTTGGTAAACAAGTGAGGCTTCATTTTTTTTGTTGTTTTTTTTTTGTTGTTGTTGTTGTTTTTTAATTATTTTGACAGAGAGAGAGAGAGATGAGAGAGATACAGAGACAGAGAGAGAAATGAACTTGGGGAACTCCCCAGTTCAGCACATGGGTCCGCACGGGCCGAGGCCGTTGATCCTTGGTCCCTGGTGCTGCAAAGTAAGCGCCTAACCCACTGAGCCATCCCGGCTTCCCCTGTTTGTTTTTTGTTTGTTTGTTTGTTTTTTCACTTTCATTTAATTTAATATTTATTTCCATTTTATATCCAGATGTCACATTTTCTACATTAAAATATAACCATGCTGACTCCCCCACCCCCCAACCCCTCCAAGAAAAGGTGAATAACTTCACACAACTTGAAAGATGGAATGCACAAAGAAGCTGCAATTGCACCCAGAGACCACACAATAGACATGGCGGAGTGCACAGAAAATAGCTCAGGGTTCACAGTAGGAAGGAGCAGAAATTAAAAGGCTAAAGCTTTCAAATGTTATCACTTGTGCCACAGATTACCCTGAAGAGGCAGACAGGTCAAAAGCAGGACCAAATAAGGGTTTTTCCGAAGGCTGCTCTCTAGCAAAGTTTAAAATATCCATGCACCGGAGCGGTCTGTCCTCCTACCTTGCCTTCAGCATCTGGCAAACACTTTAGAAGCTTACCTCAGTGTTAGCATATGCAAACGTAGAAAGGGTCTAGGTTTTTCTTCTTTGTTTACTGTACCCCAACTCTTCCAGAACAACAACTATTAGTTATTTTAATTATGATTCCTCTGAATAGAAACCCAATAAGAACCAAGACAATCTCACAGGCAGATCAATGACAGCTGTGCAAAAGCTGTATGATTCTGTGTAACTCAGAGGGAGGGCGAACAGCAAGACATAGGAGCCCCAACTTGTAAGCACTGAAGAGGAAAAGGACGCTCCTCTTCTAATGTATTTGCTAAGTAGGAAAGAGCAGTGGACAGTAACAACCATCTGCTTAGGGCAGCAGCACAGACTAGAGGCACACCAACCATCCACAAACAACTCTCAGGAGAGCACCTTCCGAGAGGAGGCTTCTCCCAGTCCTGATCCTGGCCCTCATTTGGAGATCGAAGCATTGTAACTTCAGAGTGATAGTCTTAGCGGGGGAGAGGTAAGGTTTGGGAGACCCAAATAATGAGGACATTATTAGGCAACCAACTATCCCACTATGTACAAATACACACATCGGTAAGAAAACATCACCGGCATCTCTGCAGCTACTTTAAACAAAGCACTGAAGATCTGGGTTTTCTGAACCGGGGATATTTTAAAGTCTGTTAACAGTTTAAGACATGACAACACTGGCACAACCTGTCGCCTAGCCTTTGTTTTTAATTACAGGGTAACACCGTAAACTCCAACACAAAAGTGGGGATGGGGAAGTGCAAAAGGAATCAAGAAAACAGAACCGGTATTTCACAAGAGTGTCAGCCGGCGGGGTAGTGGCAGCTAGTGCTTCGCAGAGTCTCGAGGGTAGAATTCGCTCAGGGTGCTCTGAGGGATCCTTTTCAGCATTTCTTTGGGGAAGATTCGGAGCAGCTGCCAGCCAAGGTCCAAAGTCTCATAGACATGGCGATTTTCGTAAGGACCCTGAGCAATAAAGTTCCTCTCAAACTTCTGCAGAAATTCCAAGTAAAGAAGGTCATCTGAGGTAAGGACTTCTTCTCCAACAACGGCTTTCACGGCTTGTACATCTTTTCCAATTGCATAGCATGCCTACAGCTGGTTAGCTACATCGGCATGGTCCTTTCTGGTCATACCTTCACCAATAGCAGACTTCATTAGCCGTGACAATGAAGGCAGAACATTAATAGGTGGGTAAATCTGTCTGTTAGGTAGCTGTCTGTCCATGTAGATCTGCCCCTCTGTGATATATCCAGTCAAGTCAGGGATGGGGTGAGTGATGTCATCATTAGGCATGGTGAGAATAGGGATTTGAGTAATAGAGCCATTTCTACCTTCCACTCGACCCGCACGTTCATATATTGTCGCTAAATCTGTATACATGTAACCTGGGAAGCCGCGGCGACCAGGAACCTCTTCCCTGGCTGCTGAAACCTCTCGAAGTGCTTCAGCATAAGAACTCATGTCTGTTAGGATAACCAATACACGTTTCTCACACTGATAGGCCAGAAATTCAGCTGTGGTCAAAGCCAAGCGAGGAGTGATAATTCGTTCAATAGTTGGGTCATTAGCTAAGTTTAAAAAGAGGCAGACATTGTCCATGGAGCCATTTTCTTCAAAGTCAGACTTGAAGAACTGGGCAGTTTCCATGTTTACACCCATAGCAGCAAATACAATTGCAAAATTTTCCTCACTGTCGTCTACTACATCTTTGGACTTCTTTACCAAACCAGCCTGGCGACAGATCTGAGCTGCAATCTCATTGTGTGGTAGGCCAGCAGCAGAGAAGATAGGGATTTTCTGCCCCTAGCAACACTGTTCATGCCATCGATGGCCGATGTGCCGGTCTGAATCATGTCCTCTGGGTAGATGCGACACTGAGGATTGATGGGCTGGCCCAGGATGTCAGGGAAACCCTCAGCCCGCACGACAGGCCCTCTGTCAATGGGCTTTCCTGGTCCATTGAATACCCGGCCAAGCATATCCTCAGACACTGGTGTTCTGAGACTATCTCCAGTAAACGCACAGGACGTCTTCTTGGCATCTGTACCTGAAGTCCCTTCAAATACCTGAACTACAGCTTTGGAACCACTAACTTCTAGAACTTGCCCACTTCTCTTCGTGCCATCAGGTAGTGTCAAGTGGACAATCTCAGCATACCTGGGAAACTTAACTTGATCTAAGATCACTAGTGGACCATTGACTCCCGATACTGTCTTGTATGTGAGGCGAGGCTGGGAGAGGTGGTTCCGGCTCACTGCCAGTGCCTGCAGTGATCCCCCCCACAGCCCCACTGGTGGGCACAGGGAGTTCGGGTGCGGCCCGTTCACGATCCCCCGCATCACGCGCAGCGCCATCGTGTCTCCTCCGTCCCGACTCTGTTTTTTGTTTTTTAAAGATTTATTTTTATTGTTTTTGACAGAAGGAGAGAGAGAGAGACAGAGACAGAGAAAAGGGGGAGGGCCCAGAACAGTCTCCATAGTTGCACATCATTGGCTTTTCCACATAGTTTCATTCCACAGGTGGGCGGGGCTGCACAGGGCAGGAACTGGGCCGGGGTCTCACCCCGGTGAGAACTGAACTGGGAGCACTCCCCAGTTCAGCATATGGGTCCACACGGGCCGGGGCCGGGATTCGATCCTCGGTCCCCAGGGCTGCAAAGTGATCGCTTAACCCACTGAGCCATCCCGGCTTCCAGAGTGAGGCTTCTTTTCTGGAATAATGATGTTTTCTCCAATTTCCATTAGTGTCCCTCCAAGTCAATGAATAGGACACTGTGTTTTTTTTTCAGAAGTCTCCAGAAATCATCTTGACAGTAGCCTTATCTGCTTTTGTTTATCACATTGTGGCTATAGGACACTTTTAATTGTTATCCACATATCATCGAGTCAGGGGCTCTTGCCTTAGACCAGGGGTGTGTGAACTAGCGCCCACAGGCATGGCTAGCCAAGCCCCCTGCTGTTAGGTATGTCGTCTATCATGGTTTTCATGTTGCCGTGACAGAGGCGAGTAGTTGCAGCACATACTTACTGAACGTGACTCGCAAAGTCTAAAATATTTACTGTGTAGCCCTTTTCAGACAAGGCTGGCAAGCCATGCCTTAGAACAAGGGCGTTCCGTCCCACTGCTATCATGACAGCTATCACCACCAATTCAAAGCGAACGGCGGCCAGCGAGAATCCCTATACTTTTCATTTGCATTGCAATCTGCACATACTAGATGGTCAATAAATATTCCTGATTTACTAGCATACAAGTGCATATAATTTAGGTTAGTTGATCACTAGGTCGTAGAAAAAAGCTATAGGGGCACTGACTTTCTGGACTGGGGCTGGGGAACCAGGAGGGTTAGGCATGAACTGATATAACTCGTGCTACAGCTAAGAGCACTGATATAACTAGTGCTACAAAGAGAGCTGGTATAACTAGGGCTACAACTAAGAGAACCAATATAACACGTGTGTATCTGAGTGGGGAGGAATTCAACCAATTTTAAAACTTTAAAGATAGTAGAAATGCAAAATAAGAATCCAAGGAATATCACTTTGCCATAGAAGTGAAATGTAATTTCCTGGAAAAAAAATAAGAAGTATAAGATTTTTTTTTAAGTATGCAATTTGTTTTCTGAGGGACCAGGGATGCTCTTTTAAAGAAGAAAGTAATTTGGCCATAAAGTGAAGCAATTGGCATGACATTTAAAAATGTACAAATCTCGTTCCCTTCCTGTATGCACATCCCCGATTCCACCATGAAAAGTTTATTGCTTTGGGTCTGGAAGGAGATTTTTCTCAGGCTACATCTTAGGTCTACCATCACTCCCCATTCATCACAGTCTTAGTGTTTTCTGTCTCTAATTAGTTTCTGACCAATTCATCATTTCCCTAATGACCACTGCAGTTTGCTTCATTCCGATTACCATACTTAGGGCTGCAGTACTTTGGGAAAAGTCATTTATTATATGCATGCTAGGAAGTACACAAGAAAGTACGAGAAAGACATTCAGGTTTGAAGACAGATATACCCACAGTGAAAGGGCTGTTGTGGACTTTGTCTTAATTCTCCTGTGAAAGCAAGAGAAATGTGAGTCCAGGCCCAAATAAATCACGTGCGCGAGTTTCCATATGTATGTTAATTTCCCCCACTGCCTGTGAAAACTTAAAATTTACGTGGAGAAGACTAAAATGAATACAGGTTATCACACAATACCGCCGTGCGTTCCCGCTGCCTTAGAGCATATCTTTTTGCAATTTCTTTTTTATTCCTCATTCCTGAGTTTTTTCCCTACCTGAATAAAAACCACATGCCACTTGGTTTTAGTTTAACAAAACAAAATTTCTAATTTGTGGATGTACATGAAGGTGGTTTTAAAATTTTTCTCTTCAGTCCATGTTTTAAAAACAACTTCCGGGGGAAGCCGGGATGGCTCAGTGGGTTAAGTGCTCACTTTGCAGCCCTGGGGACCGAGGATTGAATCCCGGTCCTGGACCGTGAAGAACCATATGCTGAACTGGGAGCTCCCCCAGTTCAGTTCTCTCTCTCTCTCTCTCTCTCTCTCTCTGTCAAAAATAAATAAATAAAAAAATATATATTAAAAAAAAATTTAAAAACAACTTTCCATCTCTTTCAAATGCTTAAGTAGACAGAAGTCTACTTGTATAACTTCTTTGGGTTTGAATTTAGTTTTACAGTGTTAATAAGAAACGAAGCTTATTTTGATGCTCTTCTTAAATACTGTCAAAGTACTTAACAAAACCTTGAGGAGTGTTAATCATCTGTGAGGGCAATAGTGCTTTTTCTTCCAAGATCTTGAAATGATGAAATATTCCATTTTGCTAAAAAAGTAGAAGCAAGTTGCTAATAAGATCTATTAGGGGGGGAAAGCCGGGATGGCTCAGCGGGTTAAGCGCTCGCTCTGAAGCCCCAAGGACTGAGGATTGAATCCCGGCTCTGGACCAGGAGGACCCACATGTTGAACTGGGGTGTGCTTCCCAAATGCGGTGAGGCCCCCCAGTTCAGTTAAAAAAAAAAAAAAGAAGATATATTAGGGGGAAGCCATGATGGCTCAGTGAGTCAAGTGCTCACTTTGCAGCCCTGGGGACCGAAGATCAAATCCTGGCCCCTGACAGTGTGGATCTATATGCTGAACTGAAGTGGGTCTCCCATGAGGGGGCCCCAGTTTGGTTCTCACCCCCTTGTTCTGCCCCTGGCTCGAGGGGCCATGCCTCCCATGTGGGAGGCCCCCAGCCCGGTTCCTGCCCTGCATAGTCCCCGCCCACCTGTGTGGAACAAAATCAAGTAAAAAACTGATGATGTACAACTACAGAGACTGCTCTGGGCTCTCCCCCTTCTCTCTGTCTCTCTCTGTCTCTGTCAAAACAATAAAATAAATGTTTTGTTTTTTAAGATATATTAGATCCATGCTGGGTTCGAATGGGGGAAGGAAGGATGAACCAAGTGTATTGTCTCCTTGCAGAAAGTGCTAACACTGTCCCCTCCAGGCTGAAAGCCAGGCCACCCTTCAATTGGCCACACTCTAGTAGAATCCATCTGGCTGTGTTGTGTGAGACTCTCAGATACAGCTACAGTGGCTCAGTCATTATTGGTGAGCCAAGGGTTTTTGCCTCTGCATCCGCAGGATAAAGCTCCAACTCGCCTGCACAGGTTTCTTCCGTCTAGCGAGTAGCATTGACCAATAGGAGCATCGGCAATGATGGGAGATGTGGGAGAGGAAGATGAGAAGCAGGAACGTTGCATCTTACAGGATTGGGAATATGAGGCCCTTCTCCGTGAGCAGTCCTGACTTGGTCCCTGGGGCTGCAAGGTGAGCACTCAACCCACTAAGCCATCTGGCTTCCCCATTTACTCACTTTAAAAAGAAAAGATATTCTGAATATTACAAAAGTTATCATACAATGGTTTCACTTTGAATTTCTATTAAATAGGTTGCCCTTGTAGGTTAGAATATCAATTAAATTATAAAGAAAATTAAACCCAATTTATATATTTTTTCTAGATATATTATAGAGTGACTTGCCTATTTTTTGTACTCAGAAATACATTGAAATTTAGAATGTTGAGATCAAAATACTTGGATTGTCCTTGTCAAAACTTTCTGGAATAATTATGAGTTGGTTATGAATCCTTGTTCAGGAAGCTCCATTTTCTTTTATGGTTTTCAGAGGTCCCATCCATACAGCCAGAAAAATCCCTCTCACTCTACAGTTAGTTCTATTTTTTTATTAACCTATTCATTATTCTACAAATGTTTGCTGTTCTAATCCTTGTTGCATAGGCTGTGCTTGATACTGTGTGATCTCATACACATTCCATAAGATTAAAAATATTTTTTGAATTTAACAAGAAGGTACAATTTTGGAGCACTAAATAAAAATAGACCGAAAATGACCTTGATATTAGACCTAGAGCACTGATGGCAAATACACAGTCCTTAGCAGGTTCCAGCCTTTCCCGCATCCTTGTTTTGTTTTCTTTCTTACTAGTTTTTATTTTTATTTATTTATTTTTAAGTTAAATTTATTGGGGGTAACATTGGTTAGTAAAAATTAGATAGGTTCCAGGTGTACAATTATCCATTACATGGTCTATGTGTTGCATTGTGTGCTCACCAATCAGAGTCAGTTCTCTTTCCATCACCATATATTTGACCCCCCTCCCTACTCCCCATTCTGCTTCCCCTCTGATCCAAAAGGAATGTCAGAGTCCTACTCAACCACAATGAAGACTCCCACACCCAACAGGTCAGGTCAGGGTTGCCAGGAGCAACTGGTTGGCTCTCCACAGCCCAGTGCCATAGCTGAGAGGCCTGAGGAGTAAGATTTCTTGCTGGTACTAATCACAGAATGAGATTTAAATCAACAATCATAACAATGATAACTGGTGTATATTAGAGAAGATTGGGTAGGTTCTAGGAACAGTACTGTTAACTTAAAAATATAACATTTCTGAACTTCAACATCTGTCACATTTTATTCTGTTTCCAAAACGTGACACTCTCTCAGATGCTTACTGTAAGAACTCGGTGACATTCCAGGCCTTCATATTGACCTGCATTCACGTACATTTAACTCAGTGAGGAAAACCCAAATGCTACCGAACAGCATGCATTCAATTCAATGTTCACTATTAACTCATCCTACTTTCTTTTGCTGGAGGTTGTTGAATAAAGGCTTCAGCCTTTTATAATGTTTGCTTAACAAAATTTATTATTCTTTTATCATTACTTCCATTTTTTCATGACTATATGAATAAAAATGCCTCTTTGTCATTTCTGGTATGTTTTTATTTATTGGTCCGAAATTGTACCTTCTTGTTATTTTTAAATAAAACTTTTTTATTTTATCTTATGAAATGTATGTGAGATCACAGAAGTGAAATATCAGGATCATTCATTTCCTTATTTATTTTTTTATTACTCTCAATACAATATATTGTAGATTTATTCCAATTCAACCACAGAAATAAATTATTGCATATACTTTGGCATCCTGCTTTAAGCAATGAAAAGTAGTATAAAAACATTATCACAAACAGCTTCATCGGAGCCAAATATGAATCATTCACCTTATTTATCTGACTATGGGAAATAACTCCACAATATGGGTATCTCCATATCAAAAAGTAATGAAAGCATCTTGTATCCATTACACATATTTTATTTTATAGCTTTATTTTTAATTTATGCTAAAAGTACTGATATCCCCCCCCCCGGGTATTAATAAATCTTTATGACGGGGAAGGTGAGTGTAATCATTCAGCAGTGATAATGCTTATATGCCTGGCCTAGGACCATGACTGGGGGGCACAGGTAGCTCAGGAGGAGCATGATGGGGGTATCTGGTCTACTTGCAGGAAAGGACCTGTGTGTGTATGCACGCGCGCGCGCGCGCACACACACACACACACACACACACACACACACACACAGGTCTTCCATCAGAAGGATGCTAGGCCAGCAGTGGATACACAATGCCCAGAAAATGCTCAGTTCTTCCAAGGGGCAAAGGGACACCAGAAAGTCTTCACAGAGATGGAGACTTAAACTTTGGAAATTCAGTTGCTGCTGCTTGGGAAAGATATTCCTGTGAAAGGGAGACTTTTTTCATGGCAACCTGAAGCAACTAAGCTGTCTGGTGTATCCAAGGAACAAGAAGCAGGTTAACAGGACTGGTCCCTGTGAGAGGGTTATAGGGACGAGCTCACACTCAGTGAGCAATAAGGTTAAGGGACAGGAAGCCCCCTGAGATGCAGCAGGGCATGGTGGATGGCACCAGGATTATATTTGTGTCTACAGGATTATTTTAGAGAAAATGAAAAAGACTGATGAGATGCAAGACGAGAGCCAGATGGTGGCAGGTGGAGATTCCTATGACCACCCTAGTGAGAAAATTCGGGCCAAGCTGAGAGAATAGGAATGGAGTAGTGAAGAGAGAAGTGAACTACATCGAAGAACTAGAACAATCTATCGAGTTAGCTTCAGGGTAGAACTACAAGACCCAGGGAGGCAAGCTAGGACTTTGGCTCCCAAAGCAGAAACCATGTAAGGTAACATAAGGATCCAAGAAGGAGTGCAAATAGTGGGTAATAGTGGGACAACATGATCAGAGGTCAGTGTGCTGCTGGCCTCAGGCCAGTCCCCGGGTCAGTGATTCATTACGGAGACACCTGCTACTCAGAACTGAGTGTCACTCACAGCTAAGATGTAGCTCAGCAAAAAGAAAGAAAGCGAAGCCAGGAAAGGAAAAAGGTGCAGGAGATAAGCCTGGAAGAACCAAGGTCAAGCTCCCAACAGTGCTCCCCTGTGAAGTCACACAGGGCATCCTAATTCCTCCAGCAGCGAGTGGAGGTCACACGTGAAAAGGATTGTCCATCAACGATGCTCATTAGAGTCCCGGAGAGGGTTTTGATCAGGGGCTGGTGTGTAGGCGTTCTCTGCTTAATGCATCTAAAAATCCCCGACTCCAGAAGGAAAAGGCTCGTATGGATCATATATTTGTACAAATAGCCCAGGCACAGCGATCCACTCCTGGTGTCTGGGTGGCCCCAGGAGGTGAAAGAAATCCATGAATTAAACATGATAATTATAATTTAAAAAAGTGATGCCCAGGCTTCCACCGAGGGGGATGGGCTGAAAAAGTTGTATCATCGGGGAAAAAGGGAAGAGTCTGAGAAAAATGAATTAGACGATGAATCTGTTTTTGAATTCGCTGAACTCTCGGTGAGGTGAGGTGAATAAGCTGAGAGATGTGCAGCTTTGGTGAGAGAGGTAATGAGCACGATAGAAAAATAACTAAGACGCGGGTGAGAGAGCCGCGGACATCGGTGTTGACTTGAAGGAGGGCGATGTTCTCATTTGTTTGCATTCTGTTTTCTTTTTAAATGCTATTTAAATACATTAATGATCATCTTTGGTATTCTCATTTCAATTATATAATTGGTGCTAATTAGCCTGGAAACAGATTTTATCACATTTCCAGAAAGAACACTTTGAGCCTTAAGGCACAAGTGCAGGCTATAAGAAATAAAATCAGATATACACGAATAAATCACGTTTGTTCAGCTCCCTTTTATGCATAAAGAGATAAATTATGTACCTTTGTCTCCAAAAAATAAAAAAGACATTGTGGTTTTTTATTTCATGTACCATTGAACTAGAATTACAAACTATACATACAATTAAGTATATGTATAAGGTAGAATATTGTCAGTATCTTGTGTTCTTTTAAGGTCATCAAAGTTCTTAGGGAGAATCAAAGCCAGGAGAGTTGTTTCAATTTTAAGATTTCTTATTCATGAAATGACTTAAAAAGGACGTGGTTTGGGAGCTAAGCTCATGAAAAGTTTTCCTGGAAGCAAGCATGCAGAATATGTTTGGAGATCTGGCGGAATCGAGCCCCATTTGGGAAGAACATTTTGCTTTTTGATTCATCAGCAAACATGGGGAACAGTCAGTAGGTTCCTTAAACCTTGAGCGTGAACATGACAGATACAAGAGCCAGGGTCTCTTGCTTTGTATGAACAGCGGGCTTTCCCTGCAGCTGTATTTATGGGGATGTACACGCGGTCAGGTTGGCCTAAGTGCTGCACTGCATATTGGGGGTTTTCCCTGCCACTTTTCCAGGCCCATTTTTAAATTGGGTTGTTTGTTTGCTTTCTTATTGTTGAGTTTTAAGAGTTCTTTAATATTTTGAATAAGAGTCCTTTATGAGAAGTATCGTTTGCAAATATTTTCTCCCAGTTTGTGGCTTGTTTTCTTATTCTCTCAACATCATCTTTCATAGAGCACATATTTTGATTTTAAGGAAGCCCAGCTTATCAATTATTTCTTTCATGGATTGGACCTTTAGTGTTGTATCTATAAAGTCATCACCACATCCAAGGTCATCTAGATTTTGCTCCTATGTTCCCTATTAGGCATCTTGTAGTTCAGCATTTTAAGTTAGGTCTGTGGCTTCTCTGAGTTGTTCTTGTGCAGTGCGTACGGTCTGTGTCCACAGACTATCTTCACGTCCGATGAGTACAGCATTGCAGTGGACTCATGATGCTGGTACCGTATTTTCCGTAGTTCAGCGAGACCCCAAGTGAGTGCAAGGTGAGCATTTCATACCCACAGCTCAGTCATTGGAGGCACTGACAGCCCTGACAGGCCAGACTTCACATTTGAACAGACTTTGCTTTGAACTAGCACTTGCTTCAGATACTGAAAGAAGGCAATATTATTGTAAAAAACACGACTGATGAGGGAAACATCGTATCTTTTTTTACCCATGTTACTTTCCTGTAGTCGTTAACCACTTGTGCTAAGAAAAGATGATAAGAAAAGAGAAAAATAGAATAGTCTACAGTCCCTTTTCCTTCTAGTCCTTCCTTCCTTATCAATAAGCCCAACGTAGAGCATTTAGATGAAATATACACACGTCAAGAAGTGCAAACAAAACAAAACTAAAAAACAGGTGATTTAGTGTTGGGCAGTGTTTACATTGTCATGATATAAATAATATATGCATAGATGTGTGAGCTATGAGAAACAAATTGTATAATTTTGGAGACTCTGCAAATGAATGAAATGTTTTTATATTTGCATATAACACTGGCATTGCATGCTATGAAAATAAATGGTAAAATTCTTCCTAACAATTTATCATTTTGAATTTTATTAATTAAAATAACATTAAATAAATATGAAAACATTATAAAAATAGAGAAAGATACTGTGGAATAAAGGGAAAAAGACTTCACATTTTAGTACTTCACATACTTTTTTTTTCTCCTTTTTGAAAAGAAGTCTGCATTTTTATTTTGTATTTGACCCTACAAAGTATGTAGCTAATCCTGGATAAATATTGTTGTGTTTTTCATGCCTTTTTTCTGATATGCCAGAATTCAGACAGTAGATAGGTTCTGCATATGCTATGTATCTTGAATCAAAATGAGACCTTATTTCAATATTGCTTACCCTTTATTCTAAAGTACAATTTCCAAAAGCATTTAATATTTTTTAAAAAATTAGGATGGTACCATATAATTTAAATCATATCATTTGTAGTATATTTCTTCTTCCAATAAAAAGTTGATTAAATTAATGGTGGATCCTGAAACTAGTCTTAGACTGAAGAAAACCCACAATACTGCGGGGGTGGCGAACCTGTGGCACACGTGCCCAAAGTGGCACGCGGAGCAACTATTTCATCACGCGGAGCTGTGAATACCATTTAAAAAATTATTGTTTATGCTCTTATAGACATAAAAATAATCAATACCTCTATCTCACTCGATGGGTTGGCACACGAGTCGAGCGAGTATACTCTTACTTCATAAACTTTGGCACTCAATCGCCAAAAGGTTCACCACCCCTGGGCCCTAACTTATGTTCTTAAATTAGACAAAGCAGTTGAGTCAATGATAAGCATGCAAGTTTGCTAACAGTGCCTTGGGGATAAATATGCCAGTGAAAGTTTACCTCCAGCTCATTCCCCCAATCCTCCACATCCCACTACTAACATGATATAAACAGAAAGGGTCAGAGAGAGAAATCAAGCCCTGTTCTAATCTACCGATGCCCTGGGGAAGTTTTGAGATGGAGGAAGAAAGGAGTGTGTGCCATGAGAAGGAGTAGCCTCAAACTGGGAGGCCTTGTGGGACTCAGAGGGGGAGCTTTCTGTTTGTTCAGATAATGTGTTCAGACCAAAGTTCTCTTCCTGAATGCACAACATAAGCAACCAAAAATTGGGGCACAAAGCAGCCAAGCGTTCTTTTAAGAGCATTCACTTAATACCACATCTGTCATTGGTCATACCTATCATTGTGAGGAAATACACACACGTTATGAGAATACTTGGTTTTATGTACATTCATGTGTGTAGTCATGTTTCCATGGTGTTAAAGAGAGGTTCATTCATTGGAAAGTAAAAGTGGCCTGCTGAGAATCAGTACAGACTACTCATAAATATCTGAAAATGGTCCTGAAGAAATAAATCCTACAACAGTATCCAAATCTGGAAAGTCACAAGAAATAAAATCATCCAATACCAACAGGTGGTTCTGAAGTCTTGATACTAACAGTATGTGAGAGCATAGGTCAAACACTGTAAATCAAAAAAGATTCCATATCCAAAGGATGCAGAAAGGAGATCTAAAGAGACTGGCCGACTCCAGCAAAATAAACATACATCGACTATATGAGGGTAACTAGAAGGGAGAGAGAAGAAATAAAAATGCATTCAAGTATTTGTATCTAAATGTGCAATGATGAGCAAAGAAAAACAAGGGTCATAAAATACTCTTAGTTTGACACATGACATATATATGAAGTAAATGTCATATAAGAGTATGGGTTGGTGCACATTTGTTCATTGGCTTTCTTGAGATGTGGTGAAATGGATCTAAGAATGGACTAGGGTGATGGAAGGGTCTACCCTCTTAAAAAAAAAAAAAGAAAAAGAAAAAGAAACAAGGTTGTAAGAAGAAGCAAAGTGGACATTAAAATTAATATAATCATCATCCCAGAAAGACTAAAGAAAATATTGTATCCAAGAGAGAAAGATATCAGACAGATAGTTGGAAATTAAAAATTGTAATGAAATAGAAATGTAATAGGTACTTTCAATAGAAAATAGGAAATTGGTGAGCTGAAAAGTGGACATGAGAAATTCTCTCAGAACACAGAACAAGGGCATTCACCTGACAGAATGAAGAAAAAAAAATTAAGATGTAAGGAAAGAAAAGATCTTCCAATGTCTTTCTCTCAAGAGTGCCAGAAGAAGAAAAAACAATGCATGAAGAGAAGACAATAGCCAGACAAATAACAGGGGTGTGTTTCCCAGAACTGAAGACGCACACAGCTGAGGGTTCGCTTAGAAAACCATATCTATCTGTACTGGACAGATTCATTTCAAGTGTGGACTCATGAACAAATTTCAAAAAGACACCTGCCCTCCGAGACAACCCTGTAACTCATCCTCAGACATTCCACATCTTGTCTGCTGTCCTTAAATATCAAACCTTTCATAATCTCAGCTGAAGATCTCAATTAGTATTTCCAAGAGAGGATAGTTACCACAAATGAGAGATGCCATCTCACTCCTGTTTTGCATGGCCACCTTTCCTTGCCTGCCCACTTCACACAGAGCAGGCAAGTAGAAGTAGGACAAATTTGACACAGCACATGTGACATGTGGATGAAGCTCGAGACGTGACGGGAGCACCCAGGCAAATCACTTGATCTGGTGCACCAGAAACAGCCTCTTCGATTTGGGGTTGGGTCACATGACTAATCTGGCCAGTGTGATACAAGCAACAGTGACCCTGTGTCTTCTAAGCCTGAACATTAAGACCTACTAAGTGGCATTCTCAAGCAATCTCTCTTGCCACCAGTGACAGCCTCAGGGCCGTATGTTGAGGTGGCAGCATGACAAGATGTCTTGGAGGATTGTCTGACTGGTGGTGAAACTCTACTGTGTCAAGTCCTGAGGTTCTGGATTAGGTGTCACAACCAAACCTGTTCCAATGTGTCCAGGGCCCCTCCCCTCTCAGTGTCACTTCCTGTTACCCCCTTTGAAACCCTGGACCTTTACACTGTACCCAGGTGGGTCGTGTGATGTCCTGCTAGGGATTGTGAGAGGACATAGTCTCTCTGGTTCCTTAGTTCTCTCATGAATTCCCAGATGGTGTCAGTTTGGAATCCTGAACATTATTTTCAATTTGAACAACATGTGACTGTTCCCAAGTATAAGCCTGCACCCACAATCACACCTAATGCAAGAAAATGATGCAAAGACATGGCTAATAAGATAACCCATTTTTGCAATAAAAGAGAAGAATGAGGTCCAGTGATTTTCATCCCTCCCACCCTCAAAACCAGCCTTGCTATTCAGTCGACTGCAAGAATACTTGCATTTTGGTAAGGTGACCAACTTTTTTCCAATGAAAAAGAGGACATAAATAAATAAGGAGGACATAAATAAATTAAAGAAACAAATATTGCAAATAAAAAAATGTATTCTTTGCAACAATAACTAAACAGAAAGCATTATAATATAGTAAATAGATAATGCAGGCATATTATGATTATTATTTAAATATGAATATTTTTCAATTGAATGAATATTTTTGTTAATGTGTCATTTTCTAACAAAATATTAGGAATATCCATACAAGAACTATTTTTCATATTGAACTTCACAGCAAGTGCTGCAGCTAGAGTATCAACATTCAGTCTTGATTTTTCAGTTGTCCAAAACTCATTAGCCATTGAAAATACCCTTTCAATGGCTGCGTTAGTGCCAGGGTAGCACAGTGTAAATTGGACTAGAAGAAGTAAATTTTCATATACTTTATGTGCATTTTTGAAATGGTTGAATATTTCCACCCATCTTTTATCAACTTCAACATGTTCATTTTCCCACTCGACCCATTTCTCAGAATTTAAATAGATACTCAGTTTTCTAATTTTTTCAAATAGACAACTGTCATCTATTTTAATGTCTGGTAGTTCTGTGGATAAAAACTGAACACACGTTGAAAAGGAAGACACTTTTCGAGGGAGGACAGAACTTCCAAAAGGAGGGCTGTCCTCCCTAAAAGAGGACGGTTGGTCACCTTAATTTTGGGGACTAACAAACATGGAGGCTTGGCTTGGTTAAGGCATGCAGATGGTGGGAGAAATTACTAGAATGAAGAGGTACCTCTCAACCAAGTGATACCATGAAAGTATAACGTGCCATGGACTGACCCTAGTTAGCATGCTTTAGGAGGCGATTATACATTACATCACTGCTGAACGAAGTTAAGAAAAAAGAGTCCAGGGTCTTTATATATATAGTATACCAGACAGAAACATCTTGCCTCATGGTCCTGCTGTTCAAAAACGAGCAGATCTTTATTTAGGGAACTTCTAACACAGGGAATCAAAAATTCTGTTCTGTTTAATTCTAGTGGGGGTAAAGTCATTCTGTTCCCTGTCATTTAGAAGCAATTATTACGGGTGTAGAGCCATGAACTGCTTCTGTCAGGTGCGGAGGGCTGAGAGAAAAGGTCTACTTATTCACAGGCACATCGTACAATAATGATGTTGACATTTCACTGCGCTGGGGATTCAAATGACAAAAAAAAGGCAAAAAGAAAAAGTTAAAGACTGCCAAAGGAATTACAATGAGCAATGCTCCTAATAATTAGGCAATAATAAATGTATCGCCTTATCTATTAGTTATTTATAATTCATCTTTCCTTACATTGTCATTAAATACCCTGTCATTTCTCTCCAACTTGGCCAACCAAGGCACCAAACAGGCAATTCTACAGGCACTAAAGGAGAAAAGTAGAACAGAAGAGGCCAGTTTCTGCAAAATAAAAATAATTTTCTGGACTATACATGTCTCTGAAGGCTGGGAAGGAACGCTTGGCTTCTACTGTTCCATCCATCATACACTAAGGTGGTGTGTGAGGTGGTGTGCAGGGTGGTGTGTCAAGTGGTATGCAAGATGCTTTTGCATCAGCTGAAGGGATTTAGCTTCTCAGGAGAAATCAGTGAACTCCCACCAATGGACTCTATAGCCTGAATGCGAAACAGGAAGGGCCTGCAGGGTAGTTCTCCAGGTGACTGAAGTGCCAATGCAGACAGGCTGGATGCTTCCCAGCAAAAACCATCAGGTGAGGTGTCAACGCCAGACACGACAAAGAACCACACACGAGACCCTCAGCTCCCCTGGGCCGATGAATGCAGCTGCAGCTTTGTTGTAGATGATGAAGACATACGTTTGAGAGAGAATGGATGAATACAGAATGTTAGAAAAGCCTGGCTTGAAAACCAAAATATATTGTCTAATAGCAAATACTTAATTTTATGGAATTACTACATTAGGACATGTGGCAGATAATGAGTTAGACACAGTTTCTTCATTTCTAACATGAAAATTCTTTGCAAATTATTTCAACAGAAGTGATCACAGTCTATTTAAAATCACTGTTTTCAAAACTACTGTATGCATTTTTTTCATGAAATAATCTCTAAAGCTTCTTCAATTACCTTTCCTTAGACACAATCCATCCCTGGATAATTTCTCAACAGAATAAATACAATACAATATTTATAAATCATCCTTCTTTTTAATAAGCATTGAAAATATTCAAGTCTTATACAAAATTGTTTGATTTCTTTTTTTTTCTGGTATTTTTTTTATTGTTAAATTTATTGGGGTGACATTGGTTGATAACAATTACATTGTTTCCCAGTGTACAATTCTACATTACATGGTCTATATGTTGCATTATGTGCCACCCAGAGTCAGCTCTCTTTCCATCATCATGTATTTGATGCCCCCTCCCGATGCCCCTCCCCCAGCTCTCCCACCCACTTCCCCCCCTTCCCCTCAGGTCACCACTAAACTATTGACTGTGTCCATGAGTTTTTGTTTCTTTGATTTCTACTTAGAACTCTTTTTTTTTCTCTTGAATATTATAAGAAAAACATTTACTATGATACTACTAGAATCAGAAACTACATGCTATAAAATTCCAATGGTGTTACTTAACTCTGGAACAATTTTATTTATTTTTATTATTATTATTATTTTATTGTTAAATTTATTGGGGTAGGGGAAAGCCGGGACGGCTCAGCGGGTTGAGCGCTCGCTTTGAGGCCATGAGGACCGAGGATCGAATCCCGGCTCCGGCCCAGGCAGGACCCACGTGCTGAACTGGGGAGTTCCCACAGTTTGGTTCTCTAACTGTCTCTGTCTCTGTCTCTCTCTCTATCTGTCAAAAAGTAAAATAGAAATAACTATGCACTG
>PVKE010005266.1:0-13879 GCA_004027555.1 Craseonycteris thonglongyai
ACAGAGACAGAGAGAGAACTGAATTGGGGGAGCTCCCAGTTCAGCATATGGTTCCGCAGGGACCGGGGCCGGGATTCGATCCTCGGTCCCTGGCGCTGCAAAGTGAGCGCCTAACCCACTGAGCTATCCCGGCTTCCCCTCCTTCTAATTTTTATGGATTTACTTTTATATTTAATTCTTTAATTTGTCTTGAATTTACTTTGGAATACCAATGCTTAGTGCCTTTGCATATATCTCTGAGCCCCAGGTCCATATTTCTAACTACCTGGTAGATAGACCTTGTGGATAGTTCCTATGTACCAGGCATCTAGTTTCCCTAAGAAGAAAGTTTGAAGTTGTCTTGAACACTTCAGTCCTTTTCTCCTCCCACATTGAATCAACAAGTTTGGTTGATTCTACCCCAACAGTGATAATGCCTCTTTTATCAGTCTTCTAATTCCTTTTTTGCTAGAGTTCCTTGAGCAGTCCTTACAGCTGGCTTCAGTTTTTCCCTTTCAGTACAAAGTTGTCATAAATAAATAGAACACTGGTTTTCAAAATACGGTTCCCTTGATTACCTATCTTGGCTATCTGAGGTGCTGGTTAAAGAGAGAGATTTCCAGGTTCCACCTAGACCTACAAATCAAGATGTTGGGGTGGGGGGGGCAGCCTGGGAATCTACAGTTTTAACAAGTACTTCAAGAGATTCATTTACACATTTAAGGGGAAATGGTGCCCAAGTAAATTAAGTCAAAATGTCTCTGCATGCCATTCAAGACCCCCACTCCCACACCCTGACAGACGGTTTTTCCAGACTTATTTCCCACATCATTACCCACCCACCTGGCACTGTAGTTATGCAATGATTTATGGTTTCCTGGACCCACCCTGTCCTTTCCTGCCTCTGTGCCTTTGCTCATGCAGTTCCCACAGCCTTATGCTCCTCCTCCTTGCCCCCACACCTGCAGAAATTCTTAAGAGCTCAAATAAAATACTACTTTTACAATATAAAGCCTTTTCTAATTTTCCTATTTGAATCAGTGGCTTCCTCCTCAGTCTTCACTTAGCACTTTATTTTTACTTCATTTTTTACCTTAAGGCTGTCACTATTTATGAGTTATTGCTGCCTTAAAAGATTATAAGCCTTCTAAGCATGAGAACCTTACCTTTCCTTTCCATTTTGTAGCCATTACATGTATACATAATATGTAATTAAATACTCAGTATATGAAATATATTTCATCTTACAAACACTATTATATAACAGTTTGACTTCACATCACACTTAGAATAGCACTAAAATCTTTACCATTGCTTATAAACCCTTATTTAATTTGGCTCCCATTCTTCTGTCATCATCTCCTACTTCTAATTTACTTCCTAGCCATATTATGCCTACCTCAGGGCCTTTGCATTTGCTATTTTCTCTGGAAAACTACCCCTTCTCTTCAGCAGGCTGGCTGCCTATCTCTTCCCCATCATTCAGGTTTCAGCTCAGATGTCATTCACTGGAAGAGGACTTCCCTCACCACTAGCTAGCATCTAGCCTCTTTCCTCCCACCACTCCTGTTACTCTCTTTGTATTTCCTTCACAGTACTAATCACAGTATTTAATTGTCCTGCTTCCACAGTAGAATGGAAGCTTCATGACAGCAGAAATCTTGTCTGTTACCTTTACTGTTATATCTTTAGCAAATAGATCACGCTTGACACATGGTAAGTTCTCAATAAATATTTGTTGAGTGAATCAAACTTTGAAGATAGACTTCTCATTTTAGCAAGTCTTGTTTTGGTTTGCAATCCAAATCTTTGTTGTTGGTTTGTTTTTGAACCCTGTAGTTCCATCAGGGTTCAAATCAGGTGTCAGTCTCTGAGGATTTCTGAAGGTACCGGTAGGACAAAGGTTTGGATACTGTGATAGCCAGGATTCAGTTCCATTTGAGTGCAGGTTTTCCAAGGTGTTCCCAGGATCCAGGCCACTATTTTACTAGCTGTCAGCCTCTACTTCCAGGGTTATTCCTGCTGGCCAGTACTAGTCTGTTAGCAGTCATTACATTTTAAAAAGCAAGTATAGAAAAACTAGAATCCAACTGACTAGAATCTTCCCAAAAGTTTTCTTCTGCTTTCCTTGTCTGAGAGAAAAATAAGAAAGCGACTGAGAATCTTTAAGGCAAGAATATTTTAATTATACTTACTGTGCACCCTGTAATAGGACAATATGTTGATTAGAAAGCAACAGCTCTAAACAAAGGGTTTCTTGTTAATATCCCGTTGTACCAGACAATGTAACGAACTAGTGCTAATTTCTTCCTATTTCTCATCATTGAGTAGCCTTATTTTTTAATTCCTTTTTTTTTCTTGAAACTGGCTTGAAATTTTATTTAAAATAATAGTTTTTATAGCAATTTATAGTTTTCAAAATACTATTACTTTTATCCTCTCATTTAATCCTCATAATCATCCCATGTGAATTACATATTATGTTTTGAAATGAAGAAACTGAGACCCAAAGAACTTGATTGACTTTCCCATGCTAACTAAAAGACTACTTGATAAATGCTACACGGTTTTTTAAAAGGATAAAGATTTATGCGATCTGAAGAGAAACCAGAGTAGTACATGGATTTTTAAACAGCACTACAACTTGATGTAATTTTTAGAAGGTAAATATTAAAATTTAATTAAGTCACTAACATTAATATGTTTGTAACCAGTTCTTGTTAAGAAATAAGATCCATAGCATCAGTTAAGATTAGCAGAATTCTGTCACTTCTGTGGCTGTATGACTTGGTAATTCTTTATGTGACCAGGCTCAGCTCTGCTTGTCTTTGATTAAAGCATTGTTCTGTGTTAGCTTCTCAGATTTTTACAGAAAGATTAGAGAACTTGCCTAGAGAAGAGTCACTTTTCAGTAAACCTGTTCTAATTCTGCTTGAAGGGATTGGTTAAATTGATCTGAACTGGCTTTTCAGATTGAGCAAGACCTGAAAAAAACACATCATCTAAAATTTCAGATAAGAAGAATGGAAGCCAGGCCCTTCCTGGAAATGGCCAGGAGTGAAACTAAGAAGCCCTGTATTTGGAGAAAACTTGATTAATTATTAAGGACAAAAGACTGCTATAAAGAGGTTGTATCTTTAACTGCAGCAGCCTTCCTAAAATAAGTGTTTATATTTCTTCTGTTTTGACATTGTAAAAAAGACTCTTTAATTATCCACTTTGTCTCAATTAAACATTGTAATTGGCAAGACAATGAGCATATACTTTATAGGCAGATATCCAATTATGGAGGTGGGCCTTTGTCAAGATATGTGGCTACTGAGAACTAGCATAATACTGTTTTTTATTTGTATAACAGATATTTATTGAGTCCCTACATGGTACCAGGCACTGGTATTTGATGCATCTGATGATAAAGTTAAAGGAGAAACAGGTTGTTCAGAGTATATCTATGATTTGTGTAATGAATGGCCTTGGTCCACTCTAAATTTCCACATTCTTTTTCCAATTAAATATTCTTTTCTCTACTTTCCCCCTTAAATTTGAAGTTTATAACATACTTATCTGTTTTTCTACTTACTGAAAGAGATTTTCCTTACTATGTGTGGAAAAAACCCTCACTCCTTTGGATTGTTTACCCTTAACAATGAGTTAATTTTCAACTGGGGTGAGGGAGGAAGAACCAAGTGAATATGTAACAAACTAGACTTGAAAGACAGGTAGAATTAAACTTGCATTAAGCCTGGTAATTCCTTAATTTAAAATGCTCTTGGGTGGTTCTTTTTTTTTTTCTTTTTAAAGATTTATTTTATTGTTTTTGACAGAGAGAGACAGAGACAGAGAGAAACAGAGAGAAGGTCGAGAGGGGAGGGTCCAGAGCAGTTTCCATAGTTGTACATCAGTTTTCAACATAATTTAGTTCCACACAGGTGGACGGGGGCTGCTCAGGGTGGGAGGTGGGCTGGGGGCCTCCCACATGGGAGGCACACCCCCACGAGCCAGGGCCCTAACCAGGGGGCAAGAACTGAGCTGGGGGCCTCCTGCTATGGGTCCACACAGCTGGGGCCAGGATTTGATCCTCAGTCCCCAGGGCTTCAATGCGAGCACTTAACCTGCTGAGCCATCTCAGCTTCCCCTCTTGGGTGGTTCTTCGTGACCTAAAAATTTTAGACCAAAGTCTGTTGTTGTTTTTTTTAACTGAACTCGGGGCCTCACTGCATTCGGGAAGCACACCCCAGTTCAGCATGTGGGTCCGCCTGGGCCGGAGCCAGGATTCGATCCTCAGTCCTCGGGGCTTCAAAGCGAGCGCTTAACCCGCTGAGCCATCCCGGCTTTCCCTAAAGTCAGTTTTTAAAGACTGTAATTAGAGGTTACTTTTTTTTTTTTTTTTAAGATTTATTTTATTGATTTTTGACAGAGAGAAACAGAGACAGAGAGAGACAAAGAGAAGGGGGAGGGCCCAGAGCAGTCTCCCATAGTTGATAGCATTAGTCTTCCATATAGTTTCACTCCACAGGTGGGCGCGGGGCTGCACAGGGCAGGAACTGGGCCAGGAGCCTCCCGCATAGGCCCTGGCAAGAACTGAACTGGGGGCACACCCCAGTTCAGCATGTGGGTCCACATGGGCCGGAGCTGGATTCGATCTTCCGGCTCTGGGGCTGCAAAGCGAGTGCTTAACCCGCTGAGACATCCCAGCTTTCCCGAGGTTACTCTTTTAACTGTCTAAATAAGATATGTGAAAATTACCACAGTACGTATGTAAAAAGCTAATTTGGGTTTTAAAAGTGCAAAAAGGTAAGATACTCAAGTGAATGAATGAAGTAAAAGAAACCACGTAGGAACGTAACAGTTATATCATCTTCAATTTAGAATTTTTACAGAGGTGTAGAGAACCCCTAAAATTTGGCCCTTAGATGGTATAATTTAACAGAGTTTTAGACTTTTAAGTTAGAGAAATAGTGTCAGGGTTTTGGGTAGATCTGGTGTTGCTGGTAATCACTACCAGCTACTCAGAGATGACATTAGAGATACTCTTTTTTAAATTGCTGATATAACAAAAATAAGTTGACCTTGAAATGCAGTGTACATTAGAACTGTATTTCTGGTTTCTTCTCTGTGCTAGAGATCATTTTGTTTCCATGCCAGACTACTAAAATATGAATAAGAGCTTTTTTTTTTTTTAAGATTTATTTTATTGTTTTTGACAGAGACAGAGAGAGACAGAGAGAAGCGGGAGGGCCCAGAGCAGTCTCCATAGTTACACATCATCAGCTTTTTCACATAGTTTTATTCCACACAGGTAGGCGAGGCCACACAGGACAGGAACTGGGTTGGGGCCCTCCTGCTTGGGAGGCATGCCCCCTTGAGCCAGGAGCCAAACCCAGGAGGTGGGGGTGAGGGATTGGCAAGAACCAAACTGAGGGCCTCCTGCAAAGGAAGCACACCCCAATTCAGCATATGGGTCTCCACGGGCGAGGGTCAGGATTTAATCCTTGGTCCCCGGGGCTGCAAAGTGAGTGCTTAACCTGCTGAGCCATCCTGGCTTCCCCAAGAGCTTATTTTTAAAAACCTCTCTGGAACTCAGTTTCTTCATCTATAAAGTGAGACAGCAATATTCTGAGTGTGTTACTATAAGGATTAATAAGTTTATAAATGCAAAACAATTGAAACACCATCTGACATATGGTAAATATTCTGTAAATGTTAGCTATTTTTATTACCACCACCACTATCATTATTTATTAAGCACTTATTTTAGCACTGAGCTAAAAGAACATTTTAGAGATGATGAGGCTAAGGTTTAGAGTAATTTTCTAATTTTACCCAGTACGTAAGTGGTAGACTGAGGCTGTAGACCTTTGCTGAAAGGAACCTGGGGCAGAATCAGCTTAGATGTGGGACAGGCTGAGGCATCTGGCCCAGCCTTTACCATTTCTAGTTTTGAGGTATTTAGGAGAATAAAACTGGCTCACACTACCCCCCACATACGAGGAAGATGTGGTTTGCAGTAAGTCATTAGAGCATTAGGGTCTGTTAGACTGTTTCATATCCTTGCTCTGCCTCTTATTAACTGTGTGACCTTGAGCAAGCTATTTAACTTTTCGGAGCCTCGGTCTCTTCCTCTGTAAGATGAGAATAGTGATATTTGTTTCATGGTATTATAGAATTAAGTAAATAAGATCAAATAGAACGAATCACCTTGTATATGACCAGTACTCAATAAGAGATCCCCAGGCTTATGCTAAGGGGACCCAGACTTTTGCCTGATTCTGACACAGTCCATTTAGATGATGGGTGATTAGGGTCTATGTTTGCCTCCCTGCTGTGGCCTAATGACCCTGGGGTCAAGCCAAAACTAAACTCACAAAGCTATTTTTACATTGGAATCATAGGGGACCCTTTTCAGAAAAATTATATGTGTTTAGACTCCAAGTGAGATATTCAAATTCCAAAGATGATCCTGATACTCAGAGCACCCCCCTTCACCCACTACTGAGAGGCATTAGACTGGCTATTAAGGGTAGCCCCTAGAGCATAACCTCAAACTGTGACCTTAATGCCTGGATTGTCATGTAGTGTCAGTCAGACTTCTCACAGGGCTGTGTTCTGGTGGGAATATTAACAAGCAGTCAAGGGGTGAATGCCCTACAAAAGGGAATTCTACAGAAACAAGGATCTCATCTGTATAGTCAAGCAACATTTCTATTTGGAAAGAATATTAATGAGATCTGGATAGGAATCAGACACCAGGAAAGGACAGCTGCTGTGAGAGGCAATTTGAATTGTACGAGGAGTTACACATGATATTCAGAAGTCCTTGTGCAATTTTAAAAAGTACTTAAGTTGTAGAGATAATTAACAATTTATAAATGACATTAAAAAATAAATGTAGTTTCAAAAAGTAAATGCACTAAGTAGCCAATACACATTTGAAAATATACTCAACCTTCCTCATGATTAAAGGAATTAAAACTAAAAGAGTAGTGTACCATTTTTCACACATCTAGCAGATTAGAAAAAATAATGATTAATAATGCTCAATATTGACTCAGATTTAGAGAACAGGCTTTCTCATATAGCTGAGGATTCAAATATAAATTGATGCAAAATATACATATAAATTGATGCAACTTTTTTTGGAGGAATATTTGAGAAGGTCTATTAAAATTTTTAATGCATAGGCCTTTTGCACTAGAAATGCTGCTTCTAGGAATTTACACCATCAATGCACACCTCCAAATAGGCAATAGTAGAAAACATGTTCATTGAAGTCTTGTTCTTAATAATGAAGAACCTAAGCAACCTTAATGTTCATTGACAGGGGCCTGATTAAATAAGTTATAGACTATTTTGGAGTGATATGGTAAGTGGTCTTGAAACGTTGAGGTAGATCTATGAGTCCTGATGTAGGAAGATGTCCACGAGGATATGAATAATTCCTGGACAGGACGTTAACATAAAACCACTATTATTTTTTAAAATGTGTGTTTTAATGCATGATGTGTGTTAACATCTCTGTGCCTCTGCCTTCTTATTTGTAAAATAGACATCATAGTAATACCTACCTCATGAGTTATGAAGATAAAATGAGATAATATATGTAGAATGCTTAGAACAGAGACTGACACATAGTGGTGTTTGCTATTATTATTATTATCACATATAGGCAATATCAGAAAGCTTATACTCCAAACTGTGACAGAGGTTACCTTTTGGAAGTAGAATGGAGCGGGGAAGGGAGGACAAGAGCAGGCAAAGACTTCTAGTTCTTATTGTTTATGATGAACAGGTCCATCCCTTGACCAATCACTTTGACCAAGGGAGCTAGATAGTGAAGAAAATGACAGCTGTGGTTTGGATTGTTTTTGAGATCTTCAGAGGAGCTGTTCTCCAAAGGAAAGGAAGAGAGTGAAGAAGGGTAGTGGTATGGGAGATGGAAGGATGCTGATGGATTCCACTCATCTAATTAAAGACTAAAAAATTTTAAATTGCAGGGAGGCCGGGATAGCTCAGCGGTTGAGCACTTGCCTTGCAATTTTGAGGTCCAGGGTTGGATTCTCAGCCGCTACCCATGCACACCCCATATGCTGAACTGTGGCATAACTGGTAACCTCCAGGGTGGCAGCGAAGGTTCTCACCTCCTATGCGGAGGCCCCCAGTTTGGTTCCCACCCAGTGCGGCCCCACATCCACATGTGTGGAATGAAACCATGTCATAACTAATGATGTGCAACTATGGAGACTGCTTTGGGCCATCCCCTCACCCCCCCAACCTTCTCTTAAACAATAAAATAAATCTTTAAAAAAAAATTTTAATTGCACAAGAACCTTATGGAGATTTAACATTTATATCTGGACTTACCCTTTTTGCAATTTAGTAACATTTATACTAAAAATCTTATTTATGTTTAATTTAACTTTTGAATAAAAACTACAAAAAGTAATTGCGTAGTGTGACCAAAACACATTTAAGAAGGGATAGATAGTTTTTCTAATGATTGCAAAATAAAAATTGCAATATTTTAGAGAAAACACTAATTCCTTTTCAACTAGTCTTCCAATTATAGTTAATTTTTGCACTGAAAAAGTCAAACATCTGAAGCAAGTGTTACATTTTTTAATTTATTTTAGATCAGAGCCTTATGACATAGGCCCTGTTAAAACAATGTGTAAACTAAGCTAAGCTCAAATATGTGTCCTGTTAACTAAACCTTCAGAATAATGTTTATTGAATGTGTCTTAGACACAGAGGCATTCAAAGATTGACAAGATTGGTTCTGACCTCAAGCAATGTTTTGCATTTATTATTTTCTTTTGTTTTTAGAACAACCCTGTAGCTTAGGTTTATCATCCTTATTTTCATGGAGGGAAAGTGTAGTACATAGAAGTCTCCATGCATCTGGTTGGCACTATAATCAGAATTGGAATCAGCTGGCATTTCCATGCTGTGGCCCTGCCTCTAAGCTACCATGGTGTGGAGATGGGCAGCATGAGCCTTGTGTGGGGATCACACTCAGTGTTCTCAGTGACTGCTCAGTGACTTCTCAGGACCTCAATTATTATTGTCTAGGGACTTTCAACCTATATATATATATAATCTTTAAAAAAGCAATTTGATTGAAATAGTCATACAACTTACCTATTTTAAAGTATGCAATTCATTGGTTTTTGGTATATTCACAGTTGTGCAGCCATCACTCACTACAATCAATTTTACATTTTTATCACCTCTTCAGGAAAAAAAAAGACCATACCCATTAGTAGTCAGTCCCTCTGCAACTCCCAGTCTCCCCACCACCACCCCCAGCCAAGTTCTAGGCAACCACTAACCTTCTTTATGTTTCTATAGATTTGTTTATTTTGGACATTTCATGTAAGTAGACTCATATAATATGTCATCTATTGTGACTGGTTTCTTTCACTTGGCATAAGTTTTCAAAGTTCATCCATGTAGCATGTATCAGTACTTCATTCCTTTTCATGGCCAAGTAATCTATATACCTTTATATGTATAGACCACATTTTGTTTATTCATTATCAGTTGGTGAGTATTTGGAATGTTTCCACTTATGGTCATTGTGAATAATACTTTATGAACATTCATGCATAAGGTTTTATGTGGAGATGTATTTTCATTTCTCTTGGAGATACACATACACGCTCACACACACATATATCTAGGAAAGGAATTGCTGGGTTATACGATAGCGATAATTATATGTTTAACTTTTTAAGAGCTGCAACTATTTTCCAAAGCAACTGCACCATTTTACATTCCTGTCAGTAGTATATGAGGGTTTCAGTTTCTCTACAGCCTCACCCTCACTTGTCAAACTATAATTTTTTAAAACCACATCCCACAATAAGAAATAGTTTACATTCTTATCCAGTTTATACACACACAAATAACTGAAACAAAAAACTTTATAAAAGAATATCTATACTGTGTGATGCACTCTGCCATTTTTCTAGTTCATTCTTTTTCTTTTTTTTAAGAGTTATTGCATTGTTTTGAAAGAAGGTGAGAGAGAGAGAGAGAGAGAGAGAGAGAGATAAGCAGAGAGAAGGGGGAGGGCCCAGAGCAGTCTCCATAGTTGTACATTATTAGTTGTGACATAGTTTCATTCCACACAGGTGGATGTTGGGCCACACAGGTGGAAACCAAACCAGGGGCCTCCTGTATGGGAGTCGAGCACCTTCACCACCATGCTATCATGGCGGCTACCAGTTAGTTGCACCCACAGTTCAGCATATGCGTTTGCATGGGCAGGGCCTGGGCTTCAGTCCCTGGACCTTGGGGTTGCAAGGCAAGTGCCCAACCTTTTGAGCTATTCCAGCATCCCTATTTCATTCTATTTCATAAACACAATCAAATAAACATGCTGGTTCTGACCCACTAACCTAACTTCACTACAAACTAATTGTGACTTACAGTTAGAAAAACTCTAGGCTATTTTAACCCCTTCATTTTACACAGGAGGAAATTGAGGCCCTGAAAGATGACTTGTTCAGCATATGATACTACTAATTAGTGACAGATTGAAGATTAGAGCCCAAACCTGTTGACTTCCTGCTTTCACTTTGACATCTCAATACATTATTGTTGCCCTTATATTCATTAGATAAAAGAAGTTGGAATTTCTGGTCAGATACCATTTTTTTAACCTTGTAGATTTTTCTCGAGCAGCATTTGACATTCAGCAACAAGCCAAACTGGAAAAAAAAAAAAAAAAGGAATCAAAAGAACTCACTTTTATTATCATGAGTCATTGGTCTGCACAATTTTGTGCCTTCTGGGCAGGGACGGTTAGGTGAACCTAGATGATAGACAACAAATTTATCAGTTCAGAGTCCAGATTCATTTTTGTTTACACCTTAGTCTGCCTTTAAAGGGCAGCTGTTTTCCTTACACTGCCAAATTTGAATGGCAACATAAAATATGAAGTAGGCAATATAAAAATACTTTATGCTGCTGTTTTTTCCATTTTTCATGGATACATATAGGTCTTAAAACTTTTTATTTCAGTGTTTTTCAACATGTGACAGGGAGGGGAAACTGGGATGGCTCAACAGGTTAAGCGCTCGCTTTGCAGCCCCAAAGACCAGGGATCAAATCCCGACTCTGGCCCAGATGGACCCATATGCTGAACAGGGGAGTGCCCCCAGTTCAGTTCTTGCCGGGGCCTATGTGGGAGGCTCCCGGCCCTGTTCCTGCCCTGTGCAGCCCCACATCCACCTGTGGAGTGAAACTATATGGAAAACTAATGCTCTCAACTATTGAGACTGCTCTGGGCCCTCCCCCTTCTCTGTCTCTCTGTCAAAAACCAATAAAAATAAATCTTTAAAAAAAAAAAAAAGTGATGGGGAAACCTCCAACATTACAGTCACTTCAAGGTTCTTGTTCAAGTGTGTTCTTCCTGGGCCCTACTCCAGATCTAATGAATCAGAACTGTGGGGTGGGACCCGGAAATCAGTATTTTAAATTTTCTAGGTGATTCTTATATACACTCAAGGTTGTAACCAACTAAATTACATTTTTCCCCCTTTTATTTCTCATCTTAACTCCCCTTTGGTTCAAGAATTGCTATTTGGCCTTGTTACCTGAAAAATCAAATAGTTATTTGAAAGAATTAGCATTTGTAAGAAAACACCTGGATTACACCAACTGTGTGAGTTTACTAAAACAATCTGTATTGATAGGGTTCAGTTTTATTATAGAGTTTAATGCTGGAGACCAAAGATACCCTGAAGGGGGATTGCTGGGTCTTAGGTAGCTCCATTCCCAATTTTCTGAGGAATCTCCATACTGTATAAATGCCTCTATTCTTCATATTACATGGCTGGATACTTTTTGGATAACCCTTGTATAGATACAGTGTGATCAGTGGTAGGGGGTAGGTCCAATATTTTAGTAACTTACAAGTAACCTCCTAGCCCAGGATTGGAGGGTTCAGGGAAGGCATCTAGAGGAAAGTGTCATTTAAGCTAGAACCTATAGCATAAGGCCAGGGAAGGTCAAAAGCAAGCTTGTCCAACCTGTGGCTCGTGGGCTGCATGTGGCCTAGGATGGCTTTGAATGCTGCCCAACACAAATTTGTAAACTTTCTTAAAACATTATGAGAGGTGTTTTTTTGTTGTTAAATTTATTGAGGTGACATTAATAGGTACCAATTACATTGTTTCCAAGTATACAGTTCTACATTATATTGTCTATACATCGCATTATGTGCCCATCACCCAGAATCAGCTCACTTTCCATCATCGTGTGTTTGATTCCCCCTCACTACTCCCCCACAACACATCTCTCCCACCCACCTCCCCACTTACCCTCAGGTAACCACTAAACTATTGACTGTGTCCATGAGTCTTTGTTTCTTTGTTCCTTTCAGTTTTATATTCCACCTATAAGTGAGGTCATGTTTCTTGATTCTTTCATTCTGACTTATTTTACTTAATAAGATGTTTTCAAGGTCCGCCCATGTTGTCACAAATTGCTGTATTTCATCTTTTCTTATTGCTGAGTAGTATTCCATTGTATAAATGTACCACAAGTTCTTTATTCGGTCTATCAGAGGACACTTTGGTTGAGAATTTTTTGAGATTTTGTTTTTTTGTTTTTTTTTTAGCTCATCAGCTATTGTTAGTGTTAGTATATTTTATGTGTGGGCCAAGACAGTTCTTCTTCCAGTGTGCCCCAGGGAAGCCAAAAGGTTGGATACCCCTGGACTCTAAAGCATTTTTAGACAGAGTGATGATCATGTACAGAGAAAGGCCAGAAATCAAGAGAGATAAGTTAGGACTACCTACAGATATGAGAAAAAATGTATACATAGTGCACATATGAAAGAAAATAAAGAGTGTGTGTAAAATAATACTGAGGGGAAGCCGGGATGGCTCAGTGGGTTGAGCACTCACTTTGCAGCGCCGGGGACCGAGGATCAAATCCCGGCCCCGGCCCGTGCGGAACCATGTGCTGAACTGGGAGCTCCCCTAGTTCAGTTCTCTCTCTATCTCTGTATCTCTCTCTCTCTCCCTCTCTGTCAAAAATAAATAAATAAATAAATAAATAAATAAATAAAACTTAAAAAATATATATATATAAAATAAAATAATACTGAACAATTAGTAACAATAATGATTTATTGAGCATTTATTAGGTGCTAGGTAGTATAGGACATACGTGATGTTTAGGAACTTGTTTTAATGAATTTTTTTTTAAGATTTATTTTTATTGTTTTTGATAGACAGGGAGACAGAGACAGAGAAGGAGGAGGACCCAGAGCAGTCTCCATAGTTGTACATCGTTGTTTTTTCCTCATAACTTCATTCCACAGGTGCGCACAAGGCTGCACAGGGCAGAAACTGGGCTGGGGTCTCACCCCAGTGAGAATTGAACTGGGGGCACTCCCTAGTTCAGCACGTGGGTCTGTACAGGCCTGGGCCAGGATTCAATCCTCGGTCCCCAGGGCTGCAAAGCAAGGGCTTAACCCACTGAGCCATCCTGGCTTCCCCAGGAACTTGTTTTAATTCTCAAAAAAAAAAAAATATTGAGGGGAAAGGTGGGTTCTTTCCCCTCAATTTACAGATGAGAAAACAGAGTATAATAACTTGCCCAAGATCACACAATTAGTAACTGTTGTTATATTTGAACAGCTGGATTCGAACTCCAATGGCCTGTGGTCTTAGTCTCTATGCCATTCTCTCTCCACTATGTGTCACGTGTTACAGATTTTATATATAGAATTTTTGATGAATTAAGTAAGGTAGGTGATGGTATATTCCTCAGAGAGATGAATAATATGCCTGTGATCAGCATAGTTGGAAAGAGGCTGAGTGAGAACATGTAAGTCCTCTTTTTTTTTTTTTTGTAATTTCTTAGGCTTTAAGAGTGATAATGGTGC